>JAJONR010001977.1:0-82448 GCA_029582245.1 Solanum etuberosum | reverse complement strand
ACTTATGAGACGGCATAATTCATCTGAGGAAGAAATGACTTGGAAGAACTTAGGGTGAGGAATGTTAGGAGAAGAGTTCCAAAAGGAAGAGTCATGGAACTTGTTTACGATGACCGTAGTTGAGCAATGGATGGGAAATTTTTGAGGAATGAGTTTTATAGGACTATGTGATGCGTGCACGCACAACGATAATGTGAGGTTTGACTAACGAGGACTATGTGATGTGTGACTCACGAGGACTATGTGATACGTGACTCACGAGGACTATGTGATGCGTGTGATTTACGAGGCAAAAGAAAAACACATGACTAGTGTTTGACAAGATTTTCAATCAGATTTTGAAAATCTGTCCTTAATTTTTTTCCAAGTTTCAATCCCTAGTTTTTTGGAGAATTTTCATTTTCACTTACAAAAGTTTAATTTTTTTTCCATGTAAAATACATATTCAAACACAACTTCTTATTCCGAAAAGAGAAAATATATAATTATCCATTAAAGTAAGACCTGTTTTTAAAAAGACACTTGAACTTTGCGGGGATCCTATTACCCCACTAAACTACTTTCAACCAAACTTAATATGTCATTTTCATTTAGCTCCTGCTATGTTCTCACATTGCAAAAGCGCATGAGTAGTTTAAAAAAATTGCCTCTAACCAATATAAAAAAGCCATGTGGCATTTCAAATTGTATTATTTTTAAAATAAAAAACACATCTTCCCCAAATCAATTCAAACACAATTAACACCATTGAAGCTTGTTGGAGTGTCCGTGGCCGAGTTAGCACAGTAGTATTTCTCGAACTTCGATTCACTTTTACAAGACAGTTCTCCGTTAAGTCATCCCCAATTGCGATGGGGTGGGGGAGGGGTTGGAGTGATAAATGGTACCATCGCAATTGGGGATGAGTTAACGGAGTACTCATTTGTGACAGTGAATCGAAGTTCGAGAAATACTATAGTGCTAACTCGGCCATGGACACTCCAACAAGCTTCAATGGTGTTAATTCTGTTTGAATTGATTTAGGGAAGATGTGTTTTTTTCTTTTAAAAAGAATACAATGTGAAATGCCACATCGCTTTTTTTTATTGGTAGAGGCTATTTTTTTAAACTGCTCACGCGTTCTTGCAATGTGATAATACAGCAGGAGCTAAATGAAAATGACATATTAATTTTGGCTAAAAGTAGTTTAGTGGGGTAATGGGATCCCCACAGAGTTCAAGTGTCTTTTAAAAAACAGGTCTTACTTTAATGGGGTAATTATATATTTTCTCTTTTTAAAATATGAAGTTGTGTTTGAATATGTATTTTACATGGAAAAAATTAAACTTTTGTAAGCGAAAATGAAACTTCTCCAAAAAACAGGGTTTGAAACTTGAAATTTTTTTTAAAGACAGATTTTCAAAATCTGATTGAAAATCTGGTCAAATACTAGTCAAGTGTTTTTCTTTTGCCTAGTAAGTCACACACATCACATAGTCCTCGTGAGTCACACAACACATAGTCCTTCTTGAGTCACGTATCTCATAGTCCTCATGAGTCACAAATCACATAGTCCTCGTGAGTCAAACATCACATAGTCATCGTGCGTGCACGCATCACATAGTCCTATAAAAATAATTCCTAAAAAATTTTCCATCCATTGCTCAACTGCGTCATGGTAAACAAGTTCCATGACTCTTCCTTTTTGAACTCTTCTCCTAACATTCCTCACCCTAAGTTCTTCCAAGTCATTTCTTCCTCAGATGAATTATGTCGTCTCGTAAGTACTTTTTACATCTTCCTTTTTAAATATCTCTTTTTAATCTTGGATTTTCTCACGGATTCCCAATTTTATTTTAATGCAAATGTAATTTCCGTCTTTGTTAACTATTGATTTAGATCCAACAATTACTATATACTTTTAAATAATAACGTATATATGGGTCTAGTACAATGAAAAATTCTCAAAATCATGTAAGAAGATAAAATTTCATTCCCTCGATCAAAAACATCCCTTTCATGCCCAAGGATATATAGACATTTGGAGGATTCAACATTTGATAAACCAAATATATGGATGTGTTAATAGGAGGTAGCTTGTACCCGTAGAACTTATTAGTCGAGGTACTCAAGGCCAAATTTGGCTAACCAAAGGATGGAAGGAATTTTGTGACTATTACTCAATAAGCATCAGGAACTTTTTGATCTTCAGATACAACGCTCGTGCTCATTTTGATGTCACTATATCTGATCAGAGTACAACAAAAAAGTAATATCGAATAGATCAACAGATTGAATAAGATGATATTCAAGTGAACCTCCAAACTTATGCTATGTAATCGAGGAAAAAGAGGAATATATTCCAGTTAACTTTCAAACTAATGCTAATGTAATTGAGAAAGAAGTGTCTCAAGGTAAGTAAACATTTTAACTGGTTTATTAGCTATTAAGTGAATCCATTTAGTAGTGTTACGTTGCACTTGGAAATCTATTTTAAGAAATAAGTGAAGGCTTTGAGGAGCACGAGCAACAACCCAACATTGGTACCAGTAAAACCAAAAGCTTGTTAGAATTTTTAAACTATTTAAGAGATTTTTTTTAGTGTACTAAGATCAACGCGAGTAAAACTTATAAGTAATTAAGATCCTCAATATGTCCTAAAAACAAGAAGCAACTCCAATGTTTCAATTAATGCGATAAAACTTTTTATAGATGCATATAGTTTAAAAATGAAATGAAGCTCACTATTAATACTAATGATTATAAACATGCCATGAAATCAATATATGTGGCCATAAGACTTTAAAAACTTGTGGTCTTAAATATTCTATAACATTTCTGTAGCTAGGAATCATATTGTAGTAGTTGTTATACTTATCTCATGTTTGTTGCAGATTAGGAGGTCAGAGAAGCTAATAGTAAAAGTGAAGAAGTTGGTCCAAATAATAGCAGTCGACACAACTTTGTGAACTTAAATGGTGATAGTCCGTATTTTGAAATTGTTATAAAAAAAAAGATACACACTACTTCTATAGTAAGGTTTAATAATGAGTACATTTTGTTTTCACATTTGCTAGATTTTTCATTCCTTTATGTACTAATTATTTTCCTTAAAATCTAACGATTATGTTTGTTTGATCATGAATATGTTTATTAGATTATTGCGATCAGATTCGCCCTAAGGACAAACATAGTCAAAATGAAGAATATGAGGTTGTTTAATGAAGAAGGAATAGAATGGGAAGTGGAAATAGAGCATAATGGGCATATGGTTATCATAAAATGAGGATGGTCTTAATGTTGAAAAGATAACAAGATATCTAGTGGTGAAACTTGTCGCTTCAAGTTGATTTGGGGCCATGTGGCTAATGTTTTACAGGTTTAGAAGATCCCAACACCCAATTCCTTTCTATATATTATCTACACTTTCTTCGGATTTCATTCTAGCTATTTTACTTTGTCTTAGGAAGATACTAGATAGATTTATATTTATTTACTTAAAAAAGACAGACAAACGTGCAATTCATTTGCTAGGGTACTTAACTTCAGATATCTGCATAAATTGTCTTCTTATAACTACAAGTATATGTATTCAGCAAGTGCTCTAGTAAGTATCTTATTTTTTAAACGTTATGGAAAATAACTCTTGCTTGGTTTTGACTTATATATGTTATAATCTTTTTTTCTAATCGTCAATTATTAACTAACAAATGAGTTACTATTTTGAAACTTTGTGATTAGTTATAAGCCACGATGGAAGAAGAGAGAAAAACTCTACCTTCTCACTAAAATAAAAATTTGAACCACAAATAAATTCCATGAAGACCTAAATGCACCAACCCTACCAGATAAAGGAGGATTAGAATTAAGCAAGAACTGAGGGACCAAAAGTGAGAAAGAAGTCTTCAAAACATAGTAATGTCTCCCTATCCCCTTCAAGATGGAATCACCTAACAAGGCTCAAATCACTGTAAAAAATATGCTCGAGGATGATCAGCCCTCAGGCTTTAATAAGGATAAATAATAAAAAGATAAGAAACTACAACAAGAGGATGAAGAAGGTGACCACATTTTATTAATTATTATCCGATCAAAAAAAAGAAGAATCTATAAATCATGGAAATATTTTATTAAATGGGCAAAAGAATAACCTCAACTATCTAAAAGAGATATTGATTATGTTGTGGAGAGTGATTGAAAAAGACTGTCAAGTCATGCACTTATAGAAAGCTGGAACTCCAACAGCCCTGGAGAGTCTAATCCTAAGTTGGAGCAAGAGGCAAGGGATTGGACGCATCTTAACTAATTTAGCTCACGACTATTATATAACAACGTTTTATAAAGAGGAAAACTTGCAGCAAATTTTACAACAAGGACCTTGATTCATCAACAAATACATTTGGTATGTCAAAACGTGGCATTCAAATTTTGTTGCCTCCAGAGCAAGAGAGAATTTTCACTTCCGAAGCAAAAGATGGGCAAAGAAATAAAGAAGAATCCATGATAGCATGGAAGAGTACTCACCCTTGAATTTGAATATACAAGCATCTCTCAACTGAGTCTCGTGTCATCTGCCTGAATATGCCCAACATTTAATAAGAAAATAGCAAGTGTAGTATCAGTACACAATCCCAGTGTACTTGTAGGATCATACAACCATTTCCAAAACATGAATGTAAATAAGAAACTATAAAATAGTAAAACAGGTGAACACATATACCACACCAACAATGTAATATACATTTCGAATCACAATGTCCTAAGTCAACTAATGCATGAAACATGTCCCACATGATTAAAAAAAATACACATACCTAGTCCTCTCATGGAACCAATAATGTGATACAAATTCCCAATTGTTAGATTGAGAAAGATTTTTATGATTGAAAAATAGGGGAATACATGAAAGGAACAGGTTACGCCGACATTTTCCTTTCAGTTTGAGTCCGACTGAGATTAGGAGAATGTTAATCTTGCGAAGCAGAATTAATTTGGTGGGTGATGGGTTGCTTTTACGACAAGAAACAACTGCAGAAAGTTTCCTGTTATAAAGGATTCTTACAAGGAAGAGGAAGCACATAATAAATAAACCCAGTTAACACGGGATTTCGAATCCTTCAAGGAGTAGGAACCACTACAAAGTTACCGAGTTAAAGTTGAAGAAGGAAAGATCTTTGGGTCTATAAATAGGGCAATGTTATCTCCAAAGAAACCTGCACACTTAAACAAAAAGTTACAAGTAGAAAAAAATCAAATAGAATGAGTTTATATTTGAGTGATTTCTGATTACGAAGTGCAGCCAACGCAAGGAAACAAGATTGAAGAACCTAATCAACCTCCTAAGTGCGAGTTACTTCTCTAAGATCGGCCTCTGGTCGGGTTATCACCAATTGAGGGTGAAGGAAGATGACATTCCGAAGATGGTTTTTTGAACTCGGTATGGTCATTATGAGTTTTTGGTAATATCGTCTGGTTTGACTAATGCTCCGGGAGCTTTTATGGACTTGATGAATAGAGTGTTTCGATTATATCTAGACATGGTTGTGATTGTGTTTATCAATGACATGTTGATTTACTGAAGGAGTGAGGATGAGCATGTCGAGCATTTGAGGATTGTGTTGCAAGTCCTCAAGGACCAACAACTATTTGCAAAGTTTAGCAAATATGAGTTTCGGTTGAGGTCCGTAGAATTGCTTGGTCATATTTTTTCCAATAAGGGTACTAAGGTAGATCATAATAAGATGGATACGGTTAAGAGTTGGCCTAGACCTCTATCCCCTTAGGATATTAAAAGTTTCTTGGGTTCTGCTGGTTATTATAGAAAGTTTATGGAAGGGTTTTTCTTCGATTGCCTCTCCATTGACGGCATTCACCCAAAAGAAAGTTAAGTTCTTATGGTCAGTGATGAATCGGGGATTTCTACTTATTTAGGGCTTAATACTTGGGAAAGTAGAGTCCTCAATGCCTAATTTATGCTCATAACTGATGTTAAAATGTTAATATGCAACAATGAAGGGAAAAGAGAAAGGCAAGGACACTACGAGGCAAATAAGAGCTAAAAAGTTGAAAAAGTTTAAGGAAAGCAAAGTTGGTACTAGCCAAAACCACTCGACGAGTCGCCGAGTGGACCTTTTGCTTGCCTAAAGTTCCACGAGGCCAGTCCAAGGACAAGACCAACTTGGTGAGCATATTAGCAGTTCGGTGACACGCCGAAGAGAACGGCGATGCCGATCTCAATCGCCAAAAGTTACAGAAAAGAGATGGTGAAAAGCCACGCCAAAAAGGTGAGAGGAGGAGCACTCGGCACATCACCGATCGGGTTGGTGATGTCACGCCCTGAGCCTACACCCTTGACGCGGCTGGCACTCGAGAACCATTGCAGGTCCCCAAGCGAACCCTTGGCCTGACTCAATACTCAGTGGATGACTTATTTAACATTAGATGAAATCAAAAGTAAAGGTTTTCTCAAACAGTCTCAAAATAGATAACTCAAAATATTTTAAAGAAAACATTAAACTGGACAAAAGAGGCAACTCAAGTCTAGAACATTAACAATTGAAAATGAAACAGACTTCTCAAAACTCTACTTCTATGAAGCCTCTAAATACTATGATAGATGTCAGGACAAGACCCACGATATCTTAACAGAAGTGAAAAAAATAAATGGGAATCCTCTGGAAGCTAGAAGGCTCACCAAAGCAACTCTGGACTGCAAGTGGTATCAATGGAGCGCCTGTTGATGACCCTGGTTACCTGTATCTGTATCATGAAAGAAGCAGGCAAAATGGCGTCAGTACATGGAATGTACGGGAATACAAGGGGAATTCTAAAGCATATATATAAGCTTGATCTGATAGAAGGGAATAACATACTTACGTCATCTCAACTCAACTCAACTCAAAGATACTCAAGGATACTCAAAGATACTCAAGATACTCAAGATGCTCAAACTCAGAAATACTCAACTCAATTCCAGAATACTCTACTCATTATAAAAAACAAAGAAAAGATGTCGTATAAAGAAAGATTTTAAAGTAGTAAATGACAACTCAAAGTATTTAAAAATACAATAATAACTCTTTACTCTTATTTGGGATATTCTCTAACCGACAACCATCACTATGAGCTATGTGATAATACATCGTCTTGCCCACGCTGCCAGAACTGTCCTATACCTTGCCGGAGTATAAGACATCCTCAACTAAGTGGATCCACTAAGCTATGCTTAAAAGAAATAAGGAACCATCTAAAAAGTATGACCCTTTACCCATGTTGGCATATATGGTTTATGAGGACTTTGAGTTGTCTGAACTCGTTCCCATATCGGTGCTCAATAATACTCCCAATAATATAACTCATGTTCATATGTTTTAAAAACATTTCCTAATCCTCAACTTTGAGATTATTACTCAAAAGATTCTCTTAAAAGAGATAGTGCTCAAAACTCCTCATACACTCATTTGGAAATCAAGATTTCCTCTCATTTTAAATGTAAAAGCATTTAGTCTTTGGAATATTTAGTTCCCATATATTCATTTTGAAAAATGAAACTCAACTCTCCTCATCCTTATACTCAAGTACTCAAGTCTTAAACAAAGTTTTAAAAGATTGTAAAAGACTTCTCAAAATTACTCAAAGAACTTCCTTAAACTTTACTCTTAACTCTATCTTGAATTTGAATTATGAATTCAAGAGTCATGAATTGGATATGCATGATCTCTCAAGGATTAATCAATATTTTAAGTGTAGATATCAGGTAGAAAACATGGGTACGATTCGAGGGAACTCACACAGAAAGAAGGTCGGAAGGGTAGGGGACCTGGCGCACTTGAGTGGCGCAGGGCGCCAACCCCAAAACTACTGATCAGTGTTTGGGGCGCACTGAGTGGCGCGCCACGCCAGGCCCCAAACTACTGGGTTGTAGTTGTGCACTATGGTGGAACGCCGCCCTAAGCCCCTGCCCATAATTTGATGAATTTTTTTGTTCAATCTCATGCCCTAACTCATCTAGAATCGAATAATTTCCCTCAAACTCTTTTGGATTCTTAAACCAACCACATTTATAATGAAATTCACACGCAAATTGATCAAGGACAACTCTCATTTGCGACCCTCACCTCAAGAACACAACAAGAACTTCATTATCAAAGAACAAAGAACAAAACCTCAAGAACTCAAATCATTCAACCTCAAGAACAAAATTACAGATAAAAATCACATGATTGGCGTGTGGGTGAACTAACTCAACACTATGAGAACTTACATACCTCGTAAGGATCAAATCCTTGGCAAAACTCCTCAACAATCGCAAGAATCTTGAACGAACTCTTGAACTTCTCCTTTTTCTCTTCTTGCACTTCTCTCTAAAACCCTAAGCATGTTTAGGAATTGTGAAAACTGATCCAAATAAGTTTAGACCCCTATTTGGGGTAAGCAAAATGTGAATACATAGTGGGGTAAGGAAAAGACCAAAATACCCTCCTTAATTCGGATGAATTTCCTTAACTGGACAAGCTGAATTCAAACGGGCATATCTCCCTCATCTGAACTCGTATTTAGCAAACTTTGTGGCGTTGAAAAGATGAATCAAATATTTTTCATTTGATATCTCATGGGCCACCTAAATCATCCTGTACAAAAAGTTATGGTCGTTTGAAGTTGATTCAAAACTAACAATTTAAGACTAACTTGAAAAATTCTCAATTTAGCTCTTTCCAATTTAATTCTTTCTAAATTTATCTCTTTCTAAAACTGAGCTGTTACAATATCTCCCCCTTGGGAACATTAGTGTAACACCCCATATCCTAGACAGACCAGATTGTTGAAATCAGAAGTTGCAGGTGCCACCGACGGGCACCACCCACGGACCGTAGGTGGTGGTCTGTGGTTGGCCATTTGCAACCCTCCCCAGAAAACTCAGATAGAATATTTAAGGCACGACCCATGGCCCGACCCATAGACTGTAGGTCAGAGCACGGGCCATGGTCCTGGTCCGTGGATCGAGACCCCAAATTTCAATTCCCAGTCGTGAACGACGGTTAACCAGAATGTTCCATCGGTCCGTCCTCGGTCCGTTGGTCTGGCCCATCGATGACCTAGACAGATTTTAAGTCAGGGGTCGTTTGGTCTTTTCCCTATGTTTTGAACCCCTAAACTACGTCGTTTAACCCCTAAACTACATGGTTTTGGTCAGTTTTAACCTAGTAAACTAATTAGAACCTAGACTAATCAATTATTCATCAAATCAAGTGAACTTAGAGAAAAAATCAGAGGAAGAGTCGACCAACCCCTCTCCTAGAACGCAACAAGTTTTCATCAGTTTCTGCTCTGAAATCGAAAGATTTCTCCGTGAAATTGGTCACCAGGTATGTGAGATTTCACTAGTGGGTTCCTTTCTCCCATTAGGTCCCTATATTTCAGTCAGAATCTTGATTCCCTTGATATTATCTAGACCTAGGGTTTCTTGAATGTTAGAAATTATTGGGTTTTAGGTGCTAGAATGATCCAAATCAGATTATCATGTTGTTGCTTCAGTTTTTGCATGAAATTCAGAACCTTAGTTGTGTAGATTTGTTTAGTTCATGAATTACACATGCTAGGTCAGTTTATTCAGTTATACATGCTCCAATTACGAATGTTTCATTATCAGTACATTAATGTTGCATTTTCAGTTGGCATGTCAGTACTTTGAGCTATCCAGTATTACAGAAATTTAGGCATAATGTGTTATTTACATAATCAGTTGGGAGTAGACTTAATATCGAGTTGGACTAAGGTCAGTCACCCTCATAGTCCCAGAACTACGTGCCGCCTTAGGCTTATAAGTCCCCTCTATGGGCATTACATTTTAGTGATCACGCCAGTCATGCCTCTATACCTCTAGCAGGGTAGATTGGGTCCTCTCGATGGGGCGTATACATCGTACTCCACATTTAGCTCATGTGGTTTTATGTCGGTTATTAGTAGCTCCCACAGTCAGATTCTAGTATAGTGACCAGGTTATCAGATACAGTTAAGTATTCAGTTTCAACATGTTATAAACTTGGTCATTGCATTCAGTTAGTTCATGTTCAGTATTTCCAGTATAGTATCATGCTTATCTTACATCATTTCTCAGTTATATGCTTTGTTCTGTTATGTTTTTATTCAGCTTTACTCTATCCTGCATTCTCAGTACCCTTTAAGTACTAACGCATACTCTGCGCTACATATTCTCGTGATGTAGGTTCAGGTTCTCAACTTTTAGATCACACATAGATCGGTTCCCAATCTCCAGCTCTGCAGTATTAGTGGTGAGTCATCATTTTCCGAGGACGACAGACATATTTCTTTTGTTTTTATTGTTTGGTTTCAGTTTTTGCTAGATCTAGCTGGGGCATGTCCCAGCATTTCTAGTCAGTAGAGGCTTATTTCAGACATAGTTAGAATCACCTTTAGTCACTTTCAGTTTATTATGGTTTTAAGCTTCTTCACAGAATGATCTCATTTCAGTTATCATAGTATGCTTATGTTATGCCAGCAGGGTTAGCTTGGGGTCACTCGTGATCCTAGGTCCCGTGTCCGCGTCCTGGGGGTAGCTCAGGGCTCGACAAACTAGTATCAGAGCATTAGGTTTAAGTGTCCTAGGATGTCTGAAAAGCCACACTAAGTAGAGTCCTTTTCATGGGTGTGAAGTGCACCACATCTAATGATAGGGAAGCTACAAAGTGTTTTAGGAAAGCCTCATTTTCTTGATATTCTTATCATGCATTGGTAAAATCTCTCTCTAACTCATCGTTATGCATTTCAGATCATACCTCCTCGTAGAGCTAACGCAAGGAATGCTAACGCAGCTCCTCTTGTCCCATATCAGGAAGTTTCGAATGTAGAGTTTCAGAATGCTATCCAACTTTTGGCTAAGAGTGTGACTATCCAGAAAAATCAGCAGGTTCAAGCTCCTACAAATGCTAATGTTGGGTAATCTGCAGCTAGAATTCAGGATTTCATTAGGATGAATCCGCCTGAGTTTTTGGGGTCGCAAGTTGGTGAAGATCCCCAAAACTTCATAGATGAGGTCAAGAAGATCTTTGGAGTAATGCAAGTGACTGGTAATGATAGGGTTGAGTTGGCATCTTACCAGCTTAAGGATGTGGCTCACATTTGGTTTACTCAGTGGAAGAAAAACAGGGGTATGGATGCGGCTCCTATCACTTGGGAGTGTTTCAGTGAGACTTTTCTAGACAGGTTCTTCCCATGAGAGTTGAGGGAGGTGAAAGCTCAGGAGTTCATGAACTTGAGGCAGGGTAGCATGTCAGTTCAAGAGTATAGACTCAAGTTCACCCAACTCTCCAGGGCTCAAATGAACAAGTTTCTTTATGGGGTATCCGACTTAGTGAAGATGGAGTGTAGAAATGCCATGTTGCTGGAGAATATGAACATCTCTAGGCTCATGACTCATGCTCAGCAGATTGAGGGAGATAAGCTTAGGGAACAGGCTAAGGAGAACAAAAAGGCTAGGACAGGCAACTATGAGTATTCTCAATAGAAATCGGGTGATGGAAATCGCTCGCAGGTTCAGCAAAAGTCTTCAGCCCCAGCACCTTCATCAGCTAGTGCTCCATCCTCCAGGTTCTCATAGGATCAGAAAGGTAGGGCATCAGGCTCTAAGTCTTAGGGGAGTGTTTCGGGTACCAGAACCTACCCAACTTGGCCTAAGTTTGATAAGAACAATCCGGGGGAGTGTCTTGCAGGAAAGGAAAGATGCTTTGGGTGTGGTCAGTCCGGTCACAAGTTGAAAGATTTTTCTTCTTCTAAACAGGGGCAAGGAGGTAATAATGGTAGAGCTCAGTCCACAACTTCAGCAGCACCAACAGGTCACCCGACTCAGCAGGGTAACTCATCTGGTATAGGTGGTGGTCAGCGCCAAAACAGGTTGTACGCTCTTCAGGCTCGCTAGGATTAGGAAGATTCTCCTGATGTGGTCACTGGTACGTTACGGGTCTTTAACTTAGATGTTTATGCTTTGTTAGATCCATGGGCTACTCTTTCCTTTGTAACTCCTTATATAGCAGTCAAATTTGATGTTAGTTCAGAAACTCTCTCAGAACCCTTCTCAGTCTCTACTCCAGTCGGTGACCCAGTTATAGCTAGACGGGTATACAGAAATTGCCATGGCACAATCTCTCATAAAGTCACCTCAGCAGATCTTGTAGAGTTAGAAATGGTAGACTTCTATATCATTCTAGGCATGGATTGGTTACATTCCTGTTATGCCTCAGTCGATTGTAGAAGTAGGATCGTTCGTTTTCAGTTTCCAGACGAAACAATCTTAGAATGGAAGGGCAGTATCCTAGCACCTATGGGTCGATTTATTTCTTACCTTAAGGCCAGAAAGATGATTTCCAAGGGGTATATCTATCATCTAGTTTGGGTTAAGGATTCAAGCTCGAAACCCCAACTCTTGAGTTAGTTCCAGTAGTTAATGAGTTCCCAGAAGTGTTTCCATAGGATCTTCCCGGAGTTCCTCCCGAAAGGGAAATCGACTTTGGAATTGATCTCCTTCCAGATACCCAGCCTATTTCTATTCCTCCATATAGAATGGCTCCAGCTGAGCTTAAGGAATTGAAAGAGCTGTTGAAAGACCTTCTAGATAAGGGCTTCATCCGACTTAGTATTTCCTCGTGGGGTGCACCAGTGTTGTTTGTGAAAAATATAGATGGTTCTCTCAGGATGTGCATTGACTATCGGCAGTTGAGTAAAGTCACAATCAAGAATAAGTGTCCCATCCCAAGGATTGATGACTTATTTGACCAAATTCAGGGTGCTAGTCATTTTTTGAAGATAGACCTCAGATTCAGTTATCATCACCTCAGCGTCAGAGATAGTGACATTCCAAAAATAGCCTTCAGAACTCGGTATGGTTATTATGAATTTGTAGTCATGTCATTTGGACTAACCAATGCTCCTGCATCTTTCATGGATTTGATGAACAGGGTGTTCAAGCAGTATTTGGACTTGTTTGTTATCGTCTTTATTGATGATATCCTCATTCACTCTAGGAATGAGAAAGAACATACTACTCATTTTAGAGTTGTTCTGCAAACTTTCAAAGATCACAAATTGTTTGCTAAATTTAGCAAATGTGAGTTTTGGTAGCAATCAGTTGCGTTCCTTGGGCATATAGTATCCAGCGAAGGGATTCGAGTGGATTCTTATAAAATAGAAGCAGTGAAACAATGGCCCAGACCTACCTTTCCTATAGATATCAGAAGTTTCTTGGGTTTGGCTGGTTATTACAGAAGGTTCGTGGAAGGATTTTCATCCATAGCTTCTCCCTTAACTAAGTTGACTCAGAAAAATGTTAAGTTTCAGTGGTCAAATGAGTGTGAGAAGAGATTCGCAGAACTGAAGACTAGGTTGACTACAGCTCTGGCTTTGACTCTACCAGAGGGTTTAGATGGTTCTGTTATATATTCTGATGCATCTAAAGTCGGCCTAGGTTGTGTGTTGATGGAGCGAGGTAAGGTTATAGCATATGCTTCTAGACATCTTAAGGTGCATGAGAAGAATTATCCGACTCATGACCTTGAGCTTGCAGCCATAGTATTTGCCCTAAAGATTTGGAGACACTACTTATATGGTGTTCACGTGGATGTGTTCACAGACCATAAAAGCCTTCAGTATGTGTTCACCCAGAAAGAGTTGAATCTTTGCCAGAGTAGATGGCTTGAATTCCTCAAGGACTATGACATGAATGTGCTTTACCATCCTGGTAAGGCCAATGTAGTATCAGATGCTCTTAGCAGACTATCTATGGGTAGTGTAGCACATGTTGAGAAAGAAAGAAAAGAATTAGCAAAGGATGTTCACATGTTGGCTCGCTTGGGAGTTCTCCTTATGAGCATATCAGATGATGGTGTAACAGTTCAGAATGGGTCAGAATCTTCATTGGTAGCGGAGGTTAAGGAAAAGCAAGACAGTGATCCGATATTGCTTCAGCTAAAGGGTGCACTTCATCAGCAGAGAGTGGAGGTTTTCTCCCAAGGGGGAGATGGTGTGCTTCGTTATCAGGGTCGATTATGTGTTCCTAAGATGGGTGAGTCGAGACATCAGATTCATGAAGAAGCCCATAACTCCAGGTATTCTATTCATCCAGGCGCCACTAAGATGTACCGTGATCTGTGGGAAGTCTTTTGGTGGAATGGCATGAAGAGGGATATAGCAGATTTTGTGGCTAAGTGCCCCAATTGTCAGCAAGTGAAGGTAGAACATCAGAAACTAGGGGGTATGACTCAAGAGATGAACATTCCTACTTAGAAGTGGGAAGTGATCAACATGGACTTCATTACAGGCTTACCTCGTACTCGCAGACAACATGACTCCATTTGGGTGATAGTAGACAGAATTACTAAGTCTGCACGCTTTTTGGCTGGTAAGACTACAGACTCGGTGGACGACTACACCAAGCTTTAAATTAATGAGATAGTCAGGTTGCATGGGGTTCCCTTGTCTATTATATCAGATAGAGGTCCTCAGTTTACCTCTCATTTCTGGAAGTCATTTCAGAAAGGTCTTGGTACTCAGGTAAATCTTAGCACAACGTTTCATCCGCAAACGGATGGTCAGGCAGAGCATACCATTCATACCTTAGAGGATATGTTGAGAGCTTGTGTGATCAACTTCAAGGGTAGTTGGGACGATCACCTTCCTCTAATAGAGGTCACCTACAGTAATAGCTACCATTCTAGCATTCAGATGGCCCCTTTTGAGGCATTATATGGGCGTAGATGCAGATCTCCAGTTGGTTGGTTTGAAGTAGGTGAAACAGCCTTGATCGGGCCAGATTCGATTCACGATGCTATGGAAAAAGTGCAGCTCATCAGAGATAGACTTAAGACAGCCTAGAGTCGCCAGAAGTCCTATGCAGATGTAAGGAGAAGGGACTTGGAGTCCCAAGTTGATGATTGGGTTTTCCTGAAAGTGTCACCTATGAAGGGGGTGATGAGGTTTGGCAAGAAAGGGAAGCTCAGTCCTAGATAAGTAGGACCTTACAAGATCTTGAAAAGAGTTGGTAAAGTGGCTTATGAGTTAGAGTTACCACCAGAACTAGCAGCAGTGCCTCCGGTCTTTCACATTTCGTTGTTGAAGAAGTGTGTGGGTGATCCAGCATCAATAGTACCTTTAGAGAGTGTGGCTGTGAAAGATAGTCTCACTTATGAGGATGTGCCAGTTGAGATTCTTGATCGTCAGGTTAGAAGGTTGAGAAAAAAGGAAGTCGCTTCAGTTAAGGTTTTGTGGAGGAGTCAGTCTGTAGAGGGAGCTACTTGGGAAGCAGAAGCAGCCATGAAGGCCAAGTACCCTCATCTCTTGCCTTCCGATTCCACTCCAGCTTGAGGTAATAGTTCCTTTCCAGTCTTTCAGTTACTCATGCGCAAATTCAGTCTTAGTAATTTGTTCCTTCAGTTAGTCTTGCATTTTCAGCATATTTGCATGTTCTTGGAACTCAGTTCAGTCAAAAATCAGTTTCTAGAAATTTAGTGGTAGGGTACAACTCTTTCCCTCCATATTCAGCTAGTTTAGTCTTCATTCGAGGACGAATGTTCCCAAGGGGGAGATAATGTAACACCCCATATCCTAGACAGACCAAATTGCGGAAATCAGAAGTCGCAGCTGCCACCGACGGGCACCACCCACGGACCGTAGGGTGACCCACGTACCGTAGGTTGTGGTCCGTGGTTGGCCACCTGCAACCCTCCCCAGCAAACTCTGGCAGAATATTCTAAGGCACGAACCATGGCCAGACCCACGGATCGTAGGTCAGACCACAGGCCATGGATCGAGACCCCAGATTTCAACTCCCAGTCGCGAACGACGATTGACCAGAATGGCCCGTCGGTCTGGACCATCAGTGACCCCAACATATTTTAAGTCAGGGGTCATTTGGTCTTTTCCCTATGCGTTGGACCCATAAACTACGTGGTTTTGGTCAGTTTTAGCCTAGTAAACTAATTAGAACCTAGCCCAATCAATTGTTCATCAAATCAAATGAAACTTAGAGCAAAAATCAAAGAAAGAGTCGACCAACCCCTCTCCTAGAACGCAACAGGTTTTCATCAGTTTCAGCTCCGAAATCGAAAGATTTCTCCGTGAAATTCATCACCAGGTATGTGGGATTTCACTAGTGGATTCCTTTCACCCATTAGGTCCCTAGATTTCAGTCAGAATCTTGATTCCCTTGATATTATCTAGACCTAGAGTTTCTTGAATGTTAGAAATTGTTGGGTTTTAGCTGCTAGAATGATCCAAATCAGGTTATCATGTTGTTGCTTCAGTTCTTGCATGAAATTCAGAACCCTAGTTGTGTAGATTCGCTTAGTTCATGAATTACACATTCTAGGTCAGTTTATTCAGTTATACATGCTCTAATTATGAATGTTTTATTATCAGTACATTAATGTTGCATTTTCAGTTGGCATGTCAGTACTTTGAGCTATCCAGTATTACAGAAATTCAGGCATAATGTGTTATTTACATAATCAGTAGGGAGTAGACTTAATACCGAGTTGGACTAGGGTCAGTCACCCTCATAGTCCCAGAACTACGTGCCCCCGTAGGTTTATAAGTCTCCTCTGTCGGCATTACATTTTAGTGATCACGCCAGTCATGCCTCTATACCTCTGGCAGGGTATATTGGATCCTCTCGATTGGGCGTTTACATCGGACTCCACATTTAGCTCATGTGGTTTTACGTCGGTTATTAGTAGCTCCCACAGTCAGATTCTAGTGTAGTGACCAGGTTATCAGATACAGTTTAGTATTCAGTTTCAGCATTTTATAAACTTGGTCATTGCATTCAGTTAGTTCATGTTCAGTATTTCCAGTATAGTTTCATGCTTATCTTACATCATTGCTCAGTTATATGCTTTGTTCAGTTATGTATATTGTTTAGCTTTATTCTATCATGCATGCTCAATACCTTTCAAGTGCTGACACATACTCTGTACTACATCTTCTCGTGATGTAGGTTCAGGCCCTCAGCATTCAGATCACGCATAGATCGATTCCCGATCTCCAATTCAGCAGCATCAGTGGTGTGTCCTCATTCTTCGAGGATGATTAACCTTCTACTTTCAGTCTTTAGTTTCAGTTTTTGCTAGATCCTAGGTCCCATGTCCGCGTCCTGGGTGTAGCTTGGGGCGTGACAATTAGTCCTCAAATAAGATCACTCTAATTAGGACTAAGGGTGGCAACCTATAATACCCATTTCAAACACCCAACATGTAATTCAACATAACATAGCATATCAATTTAAAAAGTTTTACAAAAAGTCATTACCTTGGTCTAGAATTTCTTCGGAAGGGAAGAGATGTGGGTATCTCTTCTTCATATCCTTCTCAGCTTCCCAAATAGCTTCCTCAACAAACTGATTCCTTCATAAGACCTCGACTGATGCTACCTCCTTGGTTCTCAACTTGCGAATCTGACGACCAAGTATCTCAATGGGTATCTCCTCATAAGATAGATTGTCCTTAACACCAACATTCTCTGTAGGTATAATAAGTGAAGGATCGCCCATACACTTCTTCAACATAGAAATGTGAAACACCGGATGGACTACTGCTAACTCTGGCGGTAGCTCCAACTCATAAGCTACATTGCCAATTCTCTTGGATATCTTGTAAGGACCAATATACCAGGGAATAAGCTTCCCCTTCTTGCCAAACATCATAACACCCTTCATGGGTGAAACCTAAAAATAAACCCAATTATCCACCTCAAACTCCAAGTCTCTTCTCCTAACATCAGTATAGGATTTCTGGTGACTTTGTGCTATTTTCAACCTTTCTTGAATGATCTTCACTTTCTCCATAGCTTGATGAACTAAGTCTAGTTCTATCAACCCAACTTCACCAACTTCAAACCATCAATTGGAGATCTGCATCTTCTCCCATAAAGAGCCTCATAAGGAGCCCTCTGGATGCTAGAGTGAGAACTATTGTTGTAAGTAAACTCTATAAGAGGTAAGTGATCATACCAATTACCCTTGAAATCGATCATACACGCCCTCAACATATCCTCTAAAGTTTGAATCATATGCTCTGCTTCACCATCAGTTTGAGGATGGAAAGCGGTACTTAAATTCACCTTTGAACCCAAACCTTTCTGGAAAGACTTCTAAAATTGTGCGGTAAATTGTGCACCTCTATCTGAAATGATGGACACCGAAACTCCATGAAGTCTAACTACCTCTTGATTATATAACCTGACATAATCCTCTGCTGAATAGGTAGTCTTTACTGGCAAGAAATGGGTTGATTTAGTCATTCCATCTACAATCACCCAAATAGAATCATGCTGCCTGCGAGATCGCGACAAACCAATGATGAAATCCATATTGGTCATCTCCCACTTCGATTCTGGAATATCTATATTCTGATCCATACCACCGGGCCTCTGGTTCTCTACCTTAACTTGTTGACAATTCGGGCACTTAACAACGAACTCTACAATACACTTTTTCATGTTACTCCACCAATAGACTTCTCTCAACTCACGATACATCTTTGTAGAACCAGGATGGATAAAGTTTTTAGAGCTATGAGCTTCCTCCATGATCCTCTCTTGGAGTTCATCCACCTTTGGTACACACAATCTACCTTGATACCTCCACACACCATCTCCCCCTTGTTCAAAAGCCATCACTTTTTACTTATGAACATTTGCCTTCAATTCAACCAAAACAGGGTCTTGGTCTTGTTTCTCCTTAAATTCAAACACTAGTGATGATTCAGTCCCATTCATCACTACCACTCCGCCTTCATTGGAATCCAACAACCGGACTCCCAATCGTCCACGTTTGTGCACATCTTTGGCCAATTCTTTCTTTCCTTCCTCAACATAAGTTGTACTATCCATAGACAACCTGCTCAAGGAATCATCAACAATATTAGCCTTACCTGGGTCATAGATAATACTCATGTCATAATCTTTGAGTAACTCTAACCACCTCCTCTGTTTGAGATTAAGCTCTTTCTGGTTGAATACATACTGGAGACTCTTGCGATCGGTGAACAAATCCACATAAATACTATAGAGATAGTGACGCCATATTTTCAAGGCAAGTACTACCGCTACCAACTCGAGGTCATGAGTCGGGTAATTCTTATCGTGAACCTTAAGTTTTTTGGAGGCAGATGCTATAACCTTACCATTCTGCATCAAAACACAACCAAGTCTAACTCTGGATGCATCACAAAACCTAACAAAACCTTGTGTACCCTCCGGTAGGGTCAACACTGAGGCAGTAGTCAACCGGGTTTTCAATTCCTGAAATCTTTTCTCACAATCTTCAGACCCTTGCAATTTTGTTGTCTTCTAAGTCAACTTAGTCAACAGGGATGACATAGATGAAAACCCCTAGATAAACCACCTATAATAGCCAGCCAATGCCAAGAAACTCCTAATATCAGTTGTAGATGTGGGTCTAGGACAATTCTGCACTTCCTTAATTTTCTGAGTGTTAACTCGTATCCCATAACCAGAAACAATGCCGCCTAAGAATGCCACATAGTCAAGCCAAAACTCACACTTAAAGAATTTGGCATACAACTCTCTATCCTTGAGGGTTTGGAGAACTACTCTGAGATGACTAGCATGATCTTCCTCATTCCTCGAATAAATTAGAATGTCATCAATGAATATGATAACAAATATATCAAGATACGGCTTAAACACCCTATTCATAAGGTCCATGAAAGCTGCAGAGCATTGGTCAAACCAAAAGACATAACCATAAACTCATAATGACCATAACGGGTCCTGAACGCCATCATGGGAATATCACCCTCTCTTACCCTCAACTGGTGATAGCCTGATCTGAGGTCTATATTAGAAAAACAAGTGGCACCCTAAAGTTGATAAAAAAGATCATCAATTCCCGGAAGAGGATATTTATTCTTGATAGTGACCTTGTTCAATTGGCGGTAATCAATACACATCCTAAGTGAAACATCTTTCTTCCTTACAAATAAGACCGGAGCACCCCAAGGTGAGACACTTGGTCGAATGAAACCTTTATCAAGAAGTTCTTTCAACTGCTCTTTTAACTCTTTCAACTCAGTATGAGCCATTCAATATGGCGGAATAGAGATAGGTCGAGTATCGGGAAAAATATCTATACCAAAGTCTATTTCTCTCTCAGGATGGACTCTGGGAAGATATTTGGATAGACCTCTGGAAACTCACTCACAACTGGAACTGACTGAATAGACGGTGTCTCAATACTAGAGTCATTAACTCGGACTAAGTGATAGATGCACCCCTTGGAAAGTAACTTTTTGGCCTTAAGGTACGAAATGAAACGACCCTTAGGCACAGCTAAACTACTCCTCCACTCTATAACTGGCTCATTAGGAAACTGGAACTTAACTACTCGAGTTCTACAATACAAAGAATAAAAAAATAATAAAAAAAGAGTTCTACAATCAACTGAGGCATAATAAGAAAGAAGCCAGTCCATACCTAGAATGACATCAAAGTCAACCATGTCTAACTCGACTAAGTCAGCCATGGTGTCCTTGTGATTGATAGAAATGAAATAATCACGTTAAACTCTCTCAACTAGAATAGACTCACCAACAGGTGTGGAAGAACTGAAGGGCTCAAGAAGTTTTTCGGGAATAATATCGAACCTCATAGCAACATAAAGAGTCACAAAAGATAGACTCGCACCTGGATCAAGCAATGCATATACATCAAAAGTAAAGAATTTAACCATACTAGTGACAACATCTGGCGAATTCTCTTGCGCTTGGCAACTGGTGATAGCATACAGACGGTTTGCTCCTCCGCCTATCCCTGAAGTAGCTCCTATAGGTTCATCTCTATCTGGTGGAGCCGCTGAAGAAGATTGGGCTCTATCACCCCCATTACCATTTCCCTGCCTATTCTTAGGGCAGTCTCATGAAGTGACCTACTTGACCACACTTGAAGCAACCAGTTGAGCCATCACGACACGGTCCTGGGTGGTTCCTACCATACTTAGCATATGCAGGAGTTCAATTACCTCTTTGTGCCACACTACCTTGAGATTGTGCAGGTCTAGCTCTGAAGTTATAAGAATTCTGGTTCTTGAAATCACCTATGTTCCTTGGTGCAGGTGCACAAGAAGATAATAGAGCAAGTCCAGTTGGCCTTTACTAAAAAGATGACCGGTTCGCATTACCCTTCTACAGCCCAGACTCATTTCTTGTTGTCCTAGCTTTCTTGTTCCGGAACTCTTCTCTATCTCTCAGCTTATCTTCCTAAAACTATTGCACATGGATCATAAGCCTGGCTATATCCATATCTACAATCAGCATAGCTGCCTTGCCCTCCTTACTTGACAATTGAGACAACCCAGATACAAATAGACTAATCATGCTCCTCATGTCAGCAACCATCTCCGGAGCATAGCGGGACAGTTGAGTGAACTTGATGGTATACTCATACACACTCATGGATTCCATCTTAAAGTTAAGGAATTCTCTTACCTTCGCCTCCCTTAGCTCACAGGGAAAGTAACGCCCCAAGAAAGTCTCCTCGAACACAGCCCATCTCACAATTGGTGCACCCTCAACTCTACTCTTCTTACATTGATCGTACCAGACTCTAGCAACACCCTTCAGTTGGTATGCAGCTAGTTCCACACGCCCAACATCTGCCACATGCATCAACTCAAACTCTTTCTACAACTCTTCCACAAAGTTTTTCCGGATCCTCAGTGACACTTGAACCACTGAAATCTATAGGATTCATCCTTAAGAACTCACGAATCATGGATGTATCAGCCACATCCTGTCGATTCCCTCTTTGCTGACCAGCTTGATTTGCTACCACTTGACGCAACATCCGGATAGCATCCCGGAACTTTGCATTAGTGACCTCTCCTTGGGGTTGCATTTCAGGTGCATTAGGTACCCCTTGATCCTGGGATCAATATTTCTCCTAGCAAGATGACCTCGAACAACTCTTCGTGGAGGCATGATTTGAAAAGATACGCGCACAACACAAATTAGAGGGAAACTTTATAGATTTGAACTCTATCGCACAAAAAAGAGAAATAAAAAATGAAATTTCTTCCTAAATGTTGTAGACTCCTAATTATATATGTGGCACGATTCACACCGATAACTAGGACTCTACAGACACGGCTTAATAGGCACCCTAGGGCTCTTGAACTCTGTGTTGTGATACCAAGTTTGTCACACCCCAAGCATAGACCCTAGACGCGACTGGCACTCGAGAACAATTGTTGGTCCCCAAGCGAACCATTGGCCTGGCTCAATACTTAGAGGAAGACTTATTCAACATTAGATGAACTCAAAAGTAAATGTTTTCTCAAACAGTCTCAAAATAGATAAATCAGAATAGTTTAAAGAAAACATTCAACTGGCCAAAAGAGACAACTTAAGTCTAGAACATTAAAAATTGAAAATGAAACAGATTTCTCAAAACTCTAAAATCTATGAAGCTTCTAAATACTATGATAGACGCCGGGATAAGAGCCACAACATCTTAACAAAACTGAAAAAAATAAAAGGGAATCCTCCGGAAGCAAGGAGGCTCACAAAAGCAATTTTGGACTGTAAGTGGTATCAACAGAGTGCCTGTTGATGACCCTGGTTACCTGTATCTGCATCATGAAAGATGCAGAACAAATGATGTTAGTACATGGAATGTACGAGCATGCAAGGGGAATTCTAAAGCACATACATGATCTGATAGAAGGGAAGAACATACTTACCTCATCTCAACTCAACTCAACTCAAAGATACTCAAGGATACTCAAAGATACTCAAAGATACTCAAGATACTCAAGATACTCCAAAATACTCAACTCAATTCCAGAATAATCAACTCATTATAAAGCAACAAAGAAAAGATGTAGTATAAAGAAAGCTTTTAAAGCAGTAAATGACAACTCAAAGTATTTTAAAATACAATAATAACTCTTTACTCTTATTTTGGAGATTCTCTAATCGATAACCATCACTATGAGCTATGTGATGATATAGCGTCTAGCCCCCGCTGCCAGAACTGTCCTATACCTTGCCGGAGTATAAGACATCCTCAACTAAGTGGATCCACTAAGTTATGCTTAAAAGTAATAAGTAACCATCTAAAAAGTACGACCCTTTACCAATGTTGGCATACATAGTGTATCAGGAGTTTGATTTATCTGAACTCGTCCCCATATCGGTGCTCAATACTACTCCCAATAATATAACTTATGCTCATATATTTTAAAAACATTCCCTCATCATCAACTTTGAGATTATTACTAAAAAGATTCTCATAAAAGAGATAGTGCTCAAAACTCCTCATAAACTCTTTTGGAAATCAAGATTTCCTCTCGTTTTAAACGTAAAAGCATTTACCCTTGGGAGTTCTTAGTTCCCATATATTCATTTTGAAAAATGAAACTGAACTCTCCTCATTCTCATACTCAAGTACTTAAGTCTTAAAACAAGTTTTAAAAGATTATAAAAGACTTGTCAAAATGACTCAAAGAACTTCCTCAAACTTTAATCCTAACTCTATCTTGAATTTGAATTATGAATTCAAGAGTTATCACTTGGATATGAATGATCTCTCAATGATTAATCATGATTTTAAGTGTAGATATCAGGTAGAAAACATGGGTACGATTCGAGGGAACTCACATAGAAAGAAGGTCGGGTAAGGGACCAGGCGACCCTGGCGCACTGAGTGGCGCAGATCGCCAGCCCCAAAACTACTGACCAGTATTTGGGGTGCACTGAGTGACACGCCGCGCCACGCCCCAAGCTACCGGGAAGTAGTTATGGCGCTATGGTGGCGTGCCGCCCCAAGCCCTTGCCCAGAATTTGACAAATTTTATTGTTCAATCTCAGGCCCTAACTCATCTAGAATCGAACGATTTCCCTCAAACTCTTTTGAATTCTCAAACACAAAACATTTACAATAAAATTCACATAGAAATCGATCAAGAACAACTCTCATTCGCAACCCTCACTTCAAGAACTCAACAAGAGCTCCATTGTAAAAGAACAAAGCGCAAAACCTCAAGAACTCAAATCATTCAACCTCAATAACAAAATTACAGATAAAAATCACATGATTAGCATGTGGGTGAACGAACCCAACACTATTAGAACTTACATACCTTGTAAGGATCAAATCCTTGGCGAAACTCCTCAACAATCGCAAGAATCTTGAACGAATGCTTGAACTTCTCCTTTTTCTCCTCTTGCACTTCTCTCTAAAACCGTAAGCGTCTTTAGGAATTGTGAAAACTGATCCAAATCAGTTTAGACCCCTATTCGGGGTAACCAAAACGTGAAAACTTAGTGGGGTTAGGAAAAGACAAAAATACCCCTCCTTAATTAGGATGAATTTCCTTAACTGGACAGGCTGAACTTAAACGGGCATATCTTCCTCATCCAAACTCAAAATTTTGGAAACTCGGTGGCGTTGGAAAGAGGACTCAAAGATATTTCATATGATAACTCATGGGCCACCTAACTCATTCTGTACTGAAAGTTATGGTCGTTTGAAGTTGACACAAAACTCCAATTTAAGACTAACTTGAAAACTTCTCAATTTAGCTCTTTCCAATTTAGTTCTTTCAAAAATTAGCTCTTTCTAATACCGAGGAGTTACAGGCGATACCCAAATTCGTCAAGTGACTCCGATGCTGAAATTCTGGGAAAGTATAAATACTATTTTTCAAAAGAAGAGTAGGACTTCTGTACAGTTCTGGAATTTTACACACATTACTCAACTTCTGCGTTTTTGATATTTTACATTCTAGAACATTATTTTGAGATTTTTTAGCAAGGATTTCGAGTTTGTAAGATTTTTAGCTTTAATTGGAGCATTTGGAGACTTGCGCATTGTTGCCAAATCTGATGGAAAACTTAATTGGTAACGATTTCTTGTTCTTTACTATGTTCGGCTAAAACCCCTATTCTTGGGTGTTTGATTATGTATTTGAATGCCTTAATTAGCTAATGGGTGTCGTTAGTTACTAATTTTATATTTGATTTGAAGTGGGTTCAATTAATTGTTCATGTTTTAATTGAGGAATTGTAGTTGCAAATACAATTCTAGCTTAGAACTCGATACTTGCTTGAGAAAGAAGTGTTAGAGTCGAATTATTAGTTGATAACTATTTTTATTGCATTGTTATGAATCTAGCTTGAGAAAGTGGGTTTAATTACAATCTTTCAAATCTAGCTTGAAAAAGTGGATTGATTAAGGTAATGGGTTGTTCGATTGTGTTTCACTTGTGAGGTTCGAAAGAACTCACTTGAATCGCAAGAGTTGATTGAGAAATGGCTAGTGCACTTAAAACCCAGCCTAACCACTGATATTCAACAACTTTGAGTAACTCGTAATCACCCATTACGTAAAATTAGCATTCAACTTATGAGACTCCCAAAAAACCTTCTCTACTTGCTTACTTCCATTTTTAGTAGTCGTAAATTTGTCACCCAAATCTCCCCATTTGATATTAATCATTCAAACTTTGTGATTTACTTTAGTGTTATGAAACTTCTACTTCTACAAATGATTAGGACACTATTTTACTTCTTGATCGAATTTTTTACTGTATCACTCCATGTGGGATCGATCCTAACTCTTAGTTGAGTTTATACTTGTTAACGACCGCCTACACTTAGAATTGGATGAACTGTAGTTGAGTGTTATAAAAAATAGCGCCGCTGACGGGGAGTGGTGTTTAGAATTCCTTTATTGAAGTTTAGTCATGAACTAATTTTGTTGTAGTTGAATCAACTTAGTTGTGTTCTTTGTTGGATGCTCTAAAACAGGTGAAGAGATGAGTGTCAATGGGAGCAATGCCAGCCAACTTGGGAACAACGATGACATCGGAAATTTGCATGATGTCAATGAGGATCAGTTGGGAAGTGCAAGTGCTATCCGATTGCCTCCGATTATGGGAAATGCGGTGTTTCATGTGACCAACATTATGTTGCAGCTATTGCAAATGAAGGGTCTCTTTGGTGGACTCACTAATGAGGACCCTCATGACCACATCAGGAACTTCGAAAATGTGTGTGGGTCGTTCTCTTTCAAGAACATCACCTAAGATTCAGTCCGGCTATGTTTATTTCCCTTTTCTCTAATGAGGGAAGCAACGAAGTGGTTGAACGAGCTACCAATGGATTCAATCACTTCTTGGGAGTAGCTCACCGAGGCGTTCTACAAATGGTTTTTCCCTCCTTCGAAGATGGTTAAGTTGAGGGATAGTATTCAAAACTTCAAGGGTATTGATGGCGAACCCATCCATGAGACATGGTTGAAGTTCCAAAAGTTGTTTCAATGTCTGACTCATGGGCTGCCGGACAATTTGTTGTTGCAATATTTTTACCAGAGCCTTGACACGGTCAACAAAGGTGTTGCAGACTAGCTCATTTGAGTTGCAATCATGAGACAACCGTTCGACATAACATCAACCCTTCTTAATGAGATGAAAACATGGCCAAATGATGACCCAAATTGACCTATTGATGAAACATGTCATGGGAAGTGGTTCTAAGACTGTGAATACGGTCGTAATTAGCGGAGTAAATCCTTATGAAGCACACTTTGAGGCTGTGTACAATGAAGAAGTGCATTTCTTGGCAAATCAGGCAGGGGGTTCTCATCTGAACTATCCAAGGCTAGGCGGGAATCAAGGTTGGAACAAGGACCGTGATGATGGTTGGAGAGACCGAGATACGGAATGGCGTGATAGTGGTAAAAATCGGAGGGAGCGGGATGGTGACAAAGATCGCTATGTTCCTACTCATGAGCGTCAAAAGCCTAAAGAGCAAAGAGCTGATCCTAAAAAAAATTTGCATCGAAGATATGCTTGCTCGTATCCTCAACAAAGTGGAAGGATCGTACAAGGTGCTAAATTAAATGAAAGATGACGTCTCTTCTCTGAACCAAACAGTTACTTCACAATCAGTGTCTATTGAGCAGCTGGAAACAGAGATGGGTGAAATCTCGGCTAATTTAAATCCAATGCCAAAAGGGGTTTACCGAGTGATACTATGGTTAACCCAAAGAATGAAGCTTGAAAGCATGTCTTCGTCGTGCCACGACATTAAATAAGACGCTTCTTGAGAGGCAACCCAAGTTTTAGTTTTTGTTATTTGAATAATAATTGTTGGATGTGTAGGTTGAAAAATCGACTTTTTGGAGAAATAGGCCATTGGGCGAGCTCAGGAACCATTGGGCGAATCACTGAGTGGGTCAGTGAGCCCGATGTGGATTGCTTTTTTGACAAACCAAAGGGTTGGAGTTCTGGTAACTTCAGCGGGTAAAGCTCCCATCGGTGCATCGCCGAATGGGTCGACGACATAAGTGGATATCACCGATCGAGGCACGAACTGAAGGGTCAAAAGGCTTCCAACCGTTTTAAATTCAAAAATCCTCTTGATTTTGCATTTTTCGACTCTTGCACTATTTCACTTTCATTTTAGATAATAATTTGTGTCTAGTGTTTGCGTGGGTGACGTTGCTAGGTTGGAATTCGTGCTTGTTTTTTCATTTGCCCGTGTTGCTTATTTATCTGCTTCTGAGGTTGGTGTAATGAACTTTCTTTAATTTCTTGCCATTTCCTAAGCATGTGCGTATAAGTGATGGATCTATTGTTTGCCCTTGAGTGTTTAATTGATTAGTTAATTATTGTTGGGTAAATCGATGATGTTAGATGTTTGGCTTGTTTAAATTCAAATTTCGGGTCTAAATTGTTTGATTTTCGGTTATGTATCTTGGGTTGGTGTAGGTGAAGTCTAAGTAACCCGAATCGCACTGAACAACTAAATTTGCCCAATGATAGACCGGATGACGTGGTTCTTAAGGGCAAAAGACGTTGATTGGTAGACTTTAGATAAATTAGGGGAAGTTTGAGTACCCCGGGGTTGGTAATGATATGGGATAGGTGTTAATTGCATAGAATAGGGCTTTAATTTTGTTCTCGTAAGCTGGGCATTGAAAATTCGGGGTCGGGGTAAAAATCTGGTAGGAGAGACCAGTCGTCGAGCTTAGTCGAGCTTGCTGAATGACTCGGTTGTTCACCAACTGACTCCTTACATTGCCCTTTTTACTCTAAATTTAGCTGATGGATTCTGTAACATTTGGCGATACGCCTGAGTTCACCGAGTTTACTCAGCGACTCACCGAATGACCTAGTTATCACCTTTTTGTAGCCCTGTTTGTTGAAAATATTTATGTGAAATTCCGCGAGCTACCTTTAGCTCGCCAATCTAGTTCGATGATTCGCTGATTTACCCTGAACCTTCCAACTTGTGCTGACTTCTTTGTACTTTGGTTCTGTGACTTTCGGTGAGCCCTCTAAGGTTTGTTGAATGAGCTCAGTGACTCGCCGAGTCGATCAGTGAGGTTCCCTACAATTCTTTTATTTTGGTATTTCACTAACTCGTTGCAACTGCATTAGTTTGATTTGTGTTGTCTCGCATATATGGCTAGGACCAAGGTACCTGGAAGGAACCACCCACCTAGAAAGAGAGCACGAGGAGTAGTCATTACAGAGGAGTCTGCTCCTCCACGATCAACGCAACCCAAACATCCTCCAAAAGGGGGGAAGGGGATAGATAAAGGAAAAGACATGCAGAGCCGCCTCTAAGTAAATCTAGCTTAGACATCATGGGTGTTTATGACACCCACCTCACTACATCTGAGTCAGACAAAGAGGAAGAGGTTGGGTCTAGAACTCCAGCCTCTGAGTCAGAACCATAGGACTATCAAACCCTTCAGCGGAGACGGGCTGAATTACGTTCAAAAGCACTACATGATTCGGTAAGACTCCCAATACTCCCGACTCCTCCTGCACCTCCAGCACAGGCAGTTGAGAAGGCACCACAAGTGCCCCCAACCCAGATACCACCACTGTGCTCGATGAATAGGTCAAAAATGGCTGGGTTGAGAATTATTTTGGAAGAAAAGAGGTTGTCCACTGATGGGGTAGTGGACAGGTATCCGGCTGTGTTGGACACAATTTGATTTCACAAATTTGAGCGATTCACACAACCTCAAGGCCCATATATACCTTCTTGGGTTTGGGAGTTCTATGAGGAGTACGAGAAGGTGATCCTGAAAGGTAAGAAGAAGGACAGTTTGTTTGTACCTGTTGATTATGTGGTGGTCCGAGGTAAAAAGGTAAAGTGTAGAAGTTCAGACATAAATGCGGTGTTGGGGTGCACAGTCGATGTGATCCGTTTCTTGGTGGATAGGATTCAGAAGAAAACCCTCGACGACCTTAAGGGATGGTGGGCTACCTTGATTTCTGACATTACAGCTCCGTAGATTGAGCTAGGGGTACAAATTGAGAATAAGGACCTGAATGAAGCTGTGAGGTACTGGTTCACGTTTATTAGCAGCACATTCATGTCGTAACAGAATGAGTCCATCCTCCGGCACTCGAATGCAGTTCTATTATGATCCATTATTGACCGGGATAGACTTAATCTCAAGCTGATTATTGAGGAGGACATGACCATGATGGCCAAGCAGCGTAAAACCTCGCTTCCATTCTCAGTACTGATCACAGAGTTTTACCGATGAGCTAGAGTACCCTTTGTGGCAAAGACGGATGTTGAATTAACACCCATGTCCTCTACTGATATTCGGAGGATCGACGCAGAGTACACTAGGGATGATGCTGAGTGGAGTAGGACAACACCGGTGGACACATACCCGACTGTTGATATAGATACGTTGGAGGTAGATACTACTCCTTCCACTCAGGCAGGCGAGCTTTCAGGTACACCTAGCTCATCTGCTCCAACTACATCTGCTCCAACTGCTTTTGATGTTGCTGCCGCCTCCGAACCCTTTTTGACATAGTCCATGCTATATAGAATGGGCCACCTGGCCCATTCGGCCGATGTGCGTGTCTTCTGAGTTGAGGCAGCTGATTGAGCAGGACATTTTTGCTGCCATTGCCCCTATTCGAGATGAGCTGTGAGAGCAGAGAGAGATGATTACAGCTCACTAGGTGGCATTGGATGCACTCACTATGCGAGTCGAGGCATGTGAGAAAGGCGGTCAGCAGTCTGAGGAATTGACAACCTTGAAGGCTGATGTGGCTGGTGTGAAATGAGATGTGGATGAGCTCAAATCCACTGACATTTCGAAGCTCTGGGGGTACTGTGGACATTCCTGAGGGTCCTAGTTCAGAGGTTCCAGCTATTTTTGAGATCCCTCCGGCCACTGCGACTGGAGATGATATTTTAGCTAATTATGGTGATGAGTTGGACACTCCTGAGACGAATGAGGAAGAGCTTGGGACCCGTGAGGCTACAGCGTATGATGATCTTGAGGATTTGGAGGGTGCAATGGTGCAGACGGTGATGGAGCCTTCACTTCGAGAAACCTCGATGATTGGTTCCAGTGGAGCATAGTCTACATGTAGAGATGAATCGGGCACTAATGCCCAGACTGAGAGAGCCCCAGATGTGCAGCGTTCACCTCAGGCTTAGCCTGACAGGGGGATCTTGACTCTCTTTTTGTTTTATTCTGGAGACATTTATTTTATTTCACATTGAGGACACTGTTTGTATATTGTTGTAGGGTGTGGGTATGTTCATACCTAGCCCCTTGGGTTGTATCTATTTTGTTTTGGATGCTTTAGGATGATTTTTTGTTTTATGTGTCCAAATTTTCTCGTTTGTTATGGTTAATTGTGAATGTTGGTTTTTGATCCACCTCCTGATTTCTAAATTTGTGATTGTTGGGATGTTATTCAATGCACTATTGGGATGCTCCAATTTTCCAAAGCATTATGTGATTTGGGAGCGAGTATTAACTTGATGCCATACGCAATTTACAAACAACATGGATTGGGTGTACCTAAGTCTACAACAATGCGACTCCTCATGGCTGATCGATCCATTAAACATCCCATTGGCATACTTTATGATATTTTGGTAAAAGTTGATAGGTTCATATTTCCAGCCGATTTTGTTATCTTGGAATGTGAGATTGATGCCAAAGTACCTATTATTTTAGGTAGACCATATTTGGCAACCGGAAGAGATCTTGTGGATGTTGAAAGTGGTGAGTTAAAGTTTTGGGTAAATGATGAGGAGGTTACGTTCAATGTGTGCAAATTGATGAAGCAACCTAGTGATATTCATGTGGTCTGAAAAATTGATGTCATTGAGGAAGAAGTACCTGATGTGAGTGAAATGATGTGTATGGGTGAACCCCTTGCTGCTGTCCTTTCAAATTATGATGAGGAAGAAATTCAACGGTATGATGAAGTTGTAGCTGCTCTATCGGGATTAGGTGCTTATTCCAAAAATCTATTGAAGCTCGATATTGATCTGAAAAATCAAGAAAGTCCCCTCGCCATACCATCCACGGAAGAACCTCCAAAGCTTTAGTTGAAAGTGCTTCCATCTCATCTTCGGTATGTATTTTTGGGAGCAAACAACACTTTGCCCGTCATCATTGCAGCAGACTTGCTTGAGTGGAAAGTGAAATTGCTTTTGAGGTGTTAAAGCGATACATTAAGGCCATAGGACGAACAATTGTTGATATTGTCGGTATTCCCCCCGGGATATGGACTCATAAATTCCAATTGGATAGTGAATGCAAACCAGGTGTTGAGCACCAAAGAAGACTAAATCCACCTATGCAAGAAGTGGTGAAGAAAGAAATCATCAAGTGGCTAGATGCAGGCGTGGTATACCCTATTGCGGATAGCAAATGGGTAAGCCCTGTACAATGTGTACCAAATAAAGGAGGCATCACGGTGGTTCCAAATGAGAAAGGGAAACTCATACCTATGAGGCCAGTCACCGGTTGGAGAGTATGCATGGAATACCGGAAGTTAAATTCATGGACCTAGAAAGATCATTTTCCAATGCCATTTATGGACCAAAGGTTTGATAGGTTTGCGGGGCGTGGATGGTACTGCTTTTTGGACGGCTATTCCGGATACAACCAGATTTCCATTGCACCGGAAGATCAAGAGAAAACCACTTTTACACGTCCCTATGGGACTTTTTCTTTCAAGAGGACGCTTTTGGGTTGTGCAATTCTCCGGTAACATTTCAATGATGTATGCTTTCTATTTTCATAGATATGGTGGAAGACTCAATGGAGGTATTCATGGATGCTTTTTCAGTCATTGGTGATTCATTTGAAGCATGTATTGAACACCTGGAGCAGGTACTACAAAGGTGCGTGGAAACCAAACTAGTTCTAAATTTGGAGAAGTGTCATTTCATGGTAAAGGAGGAAAAAAAATTGGGGCATAAAATTTCATGAGAAGGAATGCAAGTGGATCAAGAAAAAGTCGAAGTCATTGCAAAGCTCCCACCTCCTATTTCGGTTAAAGGTGTCCGGAGCTTTCTAGGCCATGCGGGTTTCTACAGGCGGTTTATCAAAGATTTTACCAAAATAGCTCACCCTCTTTGTAAATTTCTAGAGAAGGAATCTACCTTCCATTTTGATGACGCTTGCCTCAAAGCGTTCTTGTGCTTTAAAGAAAAAAATTGTATCAGCCTCGATCATTAATCCCCCGATTGGAGTAACTTGTTTGAACTCATGTGTGATGCTAGTGGTGTTGCCTTGGGGGCTGTTCTTGGTCAAAGAAAAGAGAAGCTATTCTATCCGGTTTATTATGCAAGTAGGAATGTGGCTCAAAATAATTATACAGTCACGGAGCAAGAACTACTAGAAGTGGTGTATGCATTTGAAAAATTCAGAGCATATTTGTTGGGAATTAAAGTGGTAGTGCACACAGATCATGAGGCCATTCGATATTTGATGGCTAATAAAGATGCAAAACCAAGACTGATTCGATGGGTGTTGTTGTTAAAAGAATTTGATTTTGAGGTAAAGGATCGAAAGGGGTGCGAGTACCAAGTGGCAGATCATTTGTCTCGGTTAGAAACCAACCTTGTTGACTCCAATGAGAGGGAGATTGTGGCTGAATTTCCTGATGAAATAGTAATAAGGGTGACCCGAGGCAACTCACCTTGCTATGCTGACTTTGCTAACTATGTAGTGTGTTGAATAATACCTGAGGGCATGAACTTCTCCCAACAAAAGATGTTCTTGTTTGATATAAAAAGGTACTTCTAGGACGAACCATATCTATTTAGAGAATGCACAGATCATATAATTCGAATATGTGTTCCATAAGAGAAAGTCAATGAAATTCTCAATGCTTGCCACGCTTCACCTGTGGGTGGTCATCATAGCGGGGTGCGCACAGCCGCCAAAGTGTTGAAAAGTGCGATTTTGTTAAACAGTGCATACAATGCCCAAAGCAAGGAGGAGTATCAAGAAAGCATGAGTTTCCTCTTAACCCAATCCTCGAGGTCGAACTATTTGATGTGTGGCGAATCAACTTCATGGGACCGTTTGTGAGCTCTTTCGAAAACAAGTATATATTGGTAGCGGTCGATTACGTCTCCAAGTGGGTAGAGGCTATAGCTTTGCCTAACAATGAAGGAAGGAGTGTGGTGCAGTTCTTGAAGTGATACATCTTCAAAAGGTTCGGGACCCCACGTGCTATTATCAGTGACAGAGGGTCTCATTTTTGTTACTGGTTGTTTACTGCATTATTGGGCAAATACGGAGTTAAGCATAAAGTTGCAACGCCCTATCATTCACAGAAAAGTGGCCAAGTTGAAGTGTTAAATCGAGAAATAATAGGTATCCTGGCAAAAACATTTAATGCAAATCAGACCGACTGGTCTTAGAAGTTGGATGATGCTCTTTGGGCGTACCGCACTACTTTTAAGACGCCAATCGGCATGTCTCCATACCAACTCATATTTGGATAGTCGTGTCACCTACCAATCGAGCTTGAGCACAAAGCACTATGGGCATTAAAGGCGTTAAATCTGAATTGGGGGGATGCTTCAAAAGGGAGAGTTAGTCAAATCCATGAATTGAAGGAGTTCCGGTTGAGGGAATATGAAAGTTCAGCCCTTTATAAGGAGAAAATGAAGAAGTGGCATGACACTAAACTCCTTCAACGAGAGTTCTAAGTTGGTGATTTTCTTTTGCTCTATAATTCCCGTTTAATACTTTTCTCAGGTAAACTCAAATCGAAGTGGTCTGGCCCATTTAACGTAACTCGAGTGTTCACAAATGGGGTAATTGAAGTTGAGGGTAGAGAAGGTCCCTCATTCAAAGTAAATGGACAACGTCTGAAACTCTATTTTGGAGAGTGTCAGGAAATATCGATAATTGAAGTGGTGTATTTGGAAGATGTGTAAGAGAATTTCCACGTCGTGCCACGATGTTAAATAAGGCACTTCTTGGGAGGCAACCCAAGTTTTAGTTGTTTTGAATAACGTTTGCTGAATGTGTAAGAATTAGTGAGTGGGCGATGAATGTGACTCTTTCGGTGGTCCGCCGACTGGTTCAGCGAACCCGTTTTAGTCCGCCTTGTTGGTCCAGCCGAAGAAGCCAACGTTCTGGAAATTTTGGTGAGCGAACAGACTGTTCGGCGGTTCACTGAATGGTTTGGCGAGCTCGTTTTTGTCCGCCCTTTGATCCGGACTAGAGGGCTATCATTCTGGATATTTTGGTGAGGTGGCTTCCAATCGACGGATCGCCCAACAGTTCGACAGCCACAGGCAGTTCTCAACCGATGAGACATGCAGTGAAAAGTTTCTCTTGCCCTACTCTTTCTATCTTACTGTCATACTATGCATTTGAGGACAATTGCTAGTTTAGTTTGGCAGGGTGAGGCATATGCATACCTACCTCTTTTGGGCTAGTTTTATGGATAATGTTTTATTTTGTTGGTGACTATTAGGTTTGATCCATTGTTTTAATGTGAATGTGCTAGTGTTGACCCAAATTAATTTTTTTTTCATATCTTGATATTTGTAAATATGGTTGTTCTCTTACAAATTTGAGTATCGGTTGTGGTTAATATATATTACTTGAATAGTGCTCTTGATTTAACGATATGTGTGTGCGATTCCAATGAGGCAAATTTGAGTTGCATAAGTCATATGTGAACTTTTAGCATCTCATTGGGACTAGCCGATTATTGAAATGAATCTTGTGATGATCGTTGCACGCTAGCTGAAATTGTAGAGTCCTATTTGTTATTGTGTTGAATGCCATGTGTGGTGAGGTTGCCTTTAAATGTGTGCTTGATAATACCTAGAACTTCCCCGTTCGTCCAATCGACTAATGTAGGCTAATGATAGAGATGATCTTAGGCATAATTTATGGCGAGTGAACCGAAATTGCCATTATACCTCTTTTTGACCACCTTGTGAGAGTGTGAACCTTGATTGGCACTTTTTGAGCCTATCCTTTTCTTTGGATGAAACATAAACACATTGGACCTCTTTCTTTCCCACCTAAAATCCTCATGGAGCATTGGTTATTTTTGAATAGCCTACTTAGGCCAAAAGCCTAAGTTGGGGGGGTGTAGTGAAAAACGAGGAAAGTCAAGAAGTTTGAGAAGTTCGCCCTTGAAGGATCATGTTGAAAAAGATGGAACCCATCCATGTTAAAAAAAAGAGAGAAAAGTGAAAGTAAAAAAATCGAAAAAGAAAAGAATTGTTGAAATAAAGTTTGTACAATGGACAAAAGAAATGGGGTATCCAATGAGTCATGCTTAAAAGAACATAGGGTGGATTGTGAAAATCAAAAAGAGTGAAAGAGAAGGAGAAAAAGTGAAATGCAGGCCATGTTTCATGAAGGTAGAAGTCACTAAGCCAAAATGATCTTAACTTTACCTCAGCCCCGTTACAGGCCTTAAATGTCCTTTGTGATCTTGATTGACCTTATGGTCATATTGATTGGAAAATACGGGAAAGCCTATGAAAAAAATCATGCATTTGTTTATCTTTGAGAGAGTGAGAGTTTCTTTTGATTCTGAAATTCTGAAATTTTGATGAGCTTTGAGTGATCATGGAATCATTTTTTATGTGAGGGCATTCAAATACTCCTGTTGAGCTTGAATTTGCATTTGAAGATAGCATTGTGAACTTGAACTCTGTTTGATCATGGCTAGTCACAGTTTGAAACTTGTAGTGCACAATTGAACATTACATGGATATATTGAACCTCATGTGCATTCATGTTGAGTCTTGAGTAGCACTATTTGTAGACATCTTTGTTGAATTGATTGATCTTGTGTTTTACTTGAGGACAAGCAAAAGTTTAAGTTGGGGGTGTTGACGAGGCGGGGATTTCGACTCATTTAGGGATTAATATTCATAGTTTTAGTGTCCTCAATGCCTACTTTATGCTCTAAACTGATGTTAAAATATTAATTTGCAGCAATGACGGCAAGAGAGCAAGGCAAGGACATTACCGGGAAAAAAGAAGCTGAAAAGCTGAAAAAGTTGAATAAACGCAAGGCAGATGATTGCCAAAATCACTCGACGAGCCCCCGAGTGGTTCTTTAGCTCGCCGAAGGGTGCAGGATGTCAGCCCAGGGAAAAACCAACTCGGTGATGGGAAGGAAAAATTGGCGTTTTGCCGAATGGATCGGTGATGGAGACTTAGCTCGCCCAAAATTACAGAATGAATTTTAAAAATGCAAACCAAAAAGGTGAGGTGAAGGAATAATTGGCGCATCGCCGAACAGGTCGGCGAGCTCGACCTGGATCGCCTAAAGTTACAGCAAGGAAGTACTGAAAAACCTAGCGAGGCAGGCGATGGAAGGTACATTCGCCGTATCGCCGACTGGTCGGTGACACACGACTTACTCCGCCAATCTGTCCTGAAGCTGAAAATCTGGAAAAGTCTAAATGCGATTTTTAAAAGAAGAAAAAGGGAGCTTCCAATTCCAAAAAGTTCCTACACATTCTAACTCTTGTTTTTTTAAATCCAAACACTGATTTTAGTAGTTTTTTAGAAGAATTTTGAATTGGGTTTTGATTTGACGTTGATTTCAAGCATTGTGAAGACTCAAATTGTGTTACCCAGCTGATGGGGAATATAGTGGGTAATAATTTCATGCACTTTATGATGTGTGTCTAAAACCCCCATTCTTGGGGGTTTGATCATGTGATTAAATACTCTAATTAGCTTATGGGTGTTAGGATTTACTGATTTAATTGTTTATTTGAAGGGGGTTTGATTGATAGTTGTGTTTTAATTCATGAATTGTAGTGGCAAATAAAGTTCTATCTTTGTATTCTAGGTTTTCTTGAGAAAGAGGTTTTACAATTAAGATTATCAATTGATGATTGTAGTGATTGAGTTATTATTGATTCAACTTGAGAAAGTGAATCTGAGTTCGATCCTACCAATCTAGTTTGAGAGAGTAGATTAGTTGAGGTTTTGGGTTGTTCATATTGTTATGCTTGCCGAGGTTCGAGAGAACTCACCTGAATCATGGTAGTTGATCGAGAGATAACAATTACATCTATAGCCTAGCCTACCCGCTAAGATTCAATGTGTTTTGGTAAATTATAATCACCCATATGGCGAAATTAGCATTTAATGAATCACATCCCCGAGAATCCTTCTCTACCTGATTACTCCCCTGTTTTCGTAGTTGTTAATTGTCACTCTAATCCCCCCATTTGACACTAGTTGTCAACCCCTGAAATTTACTTTAACTTGTTTCGATAATGTTTACTTCTACAAATGACGAGAACACGCATTTTACTTCATAATTGAATTCCATTTTGTATCCCTCCATGTGGGATCAACCCCAACTCTTCATTGGGTTTATACTTGATTGCGACCGCCTACACTTAGAATTGGATGAAGTGTAGTTGAGCATTATCAGGATTTTGACTCATTTAGTGCTAAATACTCGGGAAATTAGTGTCCTCAATGCTAATTTTTGCTCATAACTGATGGTAAAATGTTAATATGCAGCAATCAAGGAAAAAGAGCAAGGCAAGGATACTACGAGGCAAATAGGAGCGAAAAAGCTGAAAAGGTTGAAGGAAAGCAAAGCTTGCACTTGCCAAAGCCACTCGGTGAGTCGCCGAGTGGACCTTCAGCTCACCTAAAGTTCCAGTAGGCCAGCCCATGGACAAGACCAACTTGGCGAGCAAATTAGCAGTTCGGCAAAGCGCCGAAGAGATCGACGATGCTGATCTCAATTACCAAAAATTACAGAAAAAAGATGGTGAAAAGCCATGCCAAAAGGCGAGAGGAGGAGCACTCGACGCATCACCGATCGGGTTGGTGAAACCCGACTTACTTCACCGAGTGACTCCAATGTTGAAATTCTGGAAAAGTATAAATGCTATTTTTCAAAAGAAGAGAAGGACTTCTGAATAGTTCTGGAATTTTACACACATTATTCAACTTCTTGTTTTTGATATTTTACATTTTAGAATATTATTTTGAGATTTTTGAGCAAGGATTTAGAGATTGTGAGATTTTTAGCTTTAATTAGAGCATTTGAAGACTTGTAGATTGTTGCCAAATCTGATGGAACACTTAGTTGGTAACGATTTCTTGTTCTTTACTATGTTCGGCTAAAACTCCCATTCTTGGGGTTGTGATTATTTAGTTGAATGTGTTAATTAGCTAATGGGTGTTTTTAGTTACTGATTTTATTATTGATTTGAAGTGGGTTCAATTAATTGTTATTGTTTTAACTGAGGAATTATAGTTGCAAATGCAATTCTAGCTTAGAACACAATACTTGTTTGAGAAAGAAGTGTTAGAGTCGAATTATTAGTTGATAACTGTTTTGATTGCATTGTTATGAATCTAGTTTGAGAAAGTGGCTTTAATTGCAATCTTGCAATTCTAGCTTGAAAAAGTGGATTGATTAAGGTAATGGGTTGTTCAATTGTGTTTCGCTTGTGAAGTTCAAAAAAACTCACTTGAATCACAATAGTTGATTGAGAAATGACCATTGCACTTAAAACCCAGCCTACCCGCTGATATTCAACAACTTTGAGTAACTCGTAATCACCCATTATGCGAAAGTAGCATTCAACTTATCACACTCTCAAGAAACCTTCTCTACTTGCTTACTTCCATTTTTAGTAGTCGTAAATTGGTTACCCAAATCCTCTCATTTGATATTAATCATTCAAACTTTGTGATTTACTTTAGTGTTACGAAACTTCTACTTCTACAAATGATTAGGATACAAGTTTACTTCTTGATCAAATTATTTACTGTATCACTCCCTATGGGATCAACCCTAACTGTTAGTTGGGTTTATACTTGTTAGCAACCGCCTACAGTTAGAACTGGATGAAGTGTAGTTGAGCGTTATCAATCAGAAGCATGTGAAAAGAGTTTCCAAGAATTGAAAGATAGAATCACCTACGCTCTGGTGTTGACTCTACCTGAAGGGTCCGTGGATTTGTTTTTTATTGTGATTCTTCAAGGGTTGGATTAGGGTGTGTTCTTTTGCAAAATGGAAAAGTTATTCATATTCTTCACGGCAACTCAAAATTCATGAAAAGGACTATACTACCCATGATTTAGAACTAGCGGTAGTTGTGTTTGCCTTAAAAATATGGAGGCATTACTTTTATGGTGTCCATACTGATGTCCTCACTGACCACAACAGTTTGTAATATGTGTTCAAGAAAAAGGATCTAAATTTTCGCCAAAAGAGGTTGCTTGAGTTACTAAAATATTACGACATGAGTGTTCTCTATCACCCCGGTAAGGCGAATGTGATTGCGCATGCTCTTAGTCGACTATCAATTGGTAGTGTTGATCAAGTTGAGGAAGATAAAAAAGAGTTGGTTGGTGATGCTTATAGATTTTCCCGGTTGGGTGTTCGGTTTGATGTTTCTAATGAAGGTGGTGTTATTTTTCACAATGGTTCAAAATCATCCTTTATGTCAAATGAGAAAGCCAAGCAAAGTCTTGATCCGACTTTGGTTGAGTTGAAGGAAGTGGTACTTAAAAGTTTCGTTAAGGCTTTCTCCCACGGGGGAGATGGTGTGCTTCGATATCAAGGTCTGTTGTGTGTTCCTAATATCGCTGACTTGAGAGAGAAAATCTTATTAGAAGCCCATAGTTCTCGATACTCCATTCACCTGGGAGCCACCAAGATGTATTGTTACTTGCGGGAGGTCTATTCGTTGAATGTGATGAAAAAGGATATTGCAGAATTTGTGGCTAAGTTTCCTAATTGTAAACAAGTGAAAGTTGAGCATCAAAAACCGGGAGATTTGTCCCAAGATATTAGTATTCCTACTTGAAAGTGGGAAGATTTAAATATGGACTTCATTGTTGGTTTACCCCGCACCTAGAGACAACACGACTCGATTTGGGTTATAGTAGATCCTATGATGAAATTGGCTCATTTCATTCCCGTCAAGGTTTCTTATTCGTTGGAGGACTATGCTAAGTTGTATCTACGTGAGATGGTTAGCTTGGATGGAGTGCCCCTATCCATTATCTCCGACCGTGTTACCCAATTTACTTCTCCATTTTGGAAATCTTTCCAAACGGGTCTTGGTACTCGTCTTAAGCCTAGTATGACCTTTCATCCTCAAACCGATGGGCAAGCAGAGCGTACTATACAAATATTTGAAGATATGTTACAGAGCTTGTGTTATTGACTTCAACGGTAATTTGAATGATTATTTGTCTTTGATTGAGTTTGCTTATAATAATAGCTATCATTCAAGCATTGGTATGGCTCCATTTGAGACTCTGTATGGTAGGAGGTGTAGATCTCCAATAGACTGGTATGAAGTATGTGAAGTTTCGTTGAAAGGTCCCGAATTGGTACATGAGACTATGGAAAACGTTTAGCTTATTAGAGAAACGTTTAAGATGGCTCAAAGTCGACAAAAGTCTTATGCCGATTTTAGAAGGAAAGATCTTGAATTTGATGTAGATGATTGGTTTACTAAAAAATTTCACCCATGAAGGGTGTAATGAGGTATGGAAAGAAAGGGAAGCTTGGTCCCAGTTATGTGGGCCCATATCATATTTCGAGGCGTATTGGTAAGGTTGCTTACAAACTTGATTTTCCTAATGACTTAACATCGGTGCATTCGGTTTTCCATGTCTCTTTATTAAAGAAATGTGTTGGTGATCCGACATGTATTGTACCATTAAAGAGTCTTGGTATAAAAGAGTCTTTCTTATGAAGAAGTTCTGATTGAATTTTGGACCGACAATTTAATAAATTGAGGAATAAGGAAGTTGCATCTGGAAAGGTCTTATGGAGGAATTAAAGAGTTGAGGGTGCTACTTGGGAGGCCGAGGCCGATATGATGTCCCTTTATCCCAATCTCTTTCCTTCCGATCTATTCAAGCTTGAGGTATTTAGCTCCTCATTGTTCATCCTTCTTGGTTTCATGTGTCTTAGTTGTCCTCATGTTTCCTCATGCATGCATACTCATGAAAAACTTGATTTTTGAGAAAATGAGGTATGGTTGATTGATTTCTTCATAATTATATGCATTTGAGTGTGAATTGCATGTATGCCCTATGAAATTATGCTTCGAATATGATTTAGCTTTGAGTGATGTTCCTCCTTATTTATATGCTTTTGATGATGAAGTTGTATTCTTGTTGGGTTGTTAGATCTTTTCCCCTACCCTCCTTGTGTTGCCTTGAGTACCACTGGAGGACGAATGTTCCCAAGGGGGAGATATTGTAACACCTCAGAATTTAGAAAAGGAAGTATTATTTTTTATTGAATTCTGGTTTTACGGTCCCATCTACGTACCGTAGAATCTTCTATGGGACGTAGATGGCAAATAGTAGGAAGAGGGAAAATAAAATTTTCAAAACAACTCTCAGTACCCTTTGTATGATCACCGGGATGGCCCGTCAATCTATGTACGAGTCATAAATAGGTCTCGTAGGTGAATCCCGGACTTAGTAAAATTTACGGGTCAAAGTTAGTTTCTACAGATCGTACAAAGACCTACGAACTGTAGAAAGACCTACAAACTGTAGAAAGACCTATGAACCGTAGAAATGTTTCGTCAAAAGATAGGTGAAATCATGGTTCCAGTGGAGAAGTATGGAATGTTGAAATGAAACATTCTCAAGGAAAAATTTGGCAAGCCGGAGGGTGTCTGAATTTTTGTGGCTATTATTCAATAAGCATCAAACATTTATTGATGTTCGAATACAATGCGTGTTCTCATTTTTAATGTTACTATATTTGATCCAAGTGCAGCTGAAAGTGAATATCCAACAACAAAGATTCAGTTGGATGATTCCATAGATACTTCAGATTATTTTGCTAAAAATATGAGCCATTGGAAAACTCTATGTACGACAGAAGCTTAACATAATGATTGTCACACCCCGAGGCTACCCCCTTGACGTAACACGGGACCTAGGATCACGAGTGACCCCAAGCTAACCCTGTGTCTGGCATATCATAAACATACTAAAAGATAACTAAATAAAACATAATATGCGGAAGCTTAAACAGTAATTTCTGAAAGATGGGGAATACTCAATACTGATATAAACATATATAAAATTCTAAAAGTTTAGTGATATTGAACAATCACTCAAAAACTAACACTGAATCTAAACTATGTCTGGAAAAGCCTCTAACTGACTAGAGTTGCTGGGACATGTCCCCAGCTAACCCTAGCAAAACTAAAACTGAAATGAAAGACTAAATCTAAAAACATGTCTATTGTCCTCGAAGTATGAGGAATCACCATTGAAGCTGCTGAATGTAGATCAGGAACCGATCTACGCGTAATCTGGATGCGGAGAACCTGAACCTACATCATGAGAAGATGTAGCGCAGAGTATGCGTCAGTACTTTAAAGGTACTGAGCATGCAGGATATGGATAAAAGCTGAACAAAACATTTAAGTTGAACAAGCATAACTCAGCAATGACATAATCTGAACATGATGAAAATACTGAAATATACTGAAAAGAGTTGAACTGAATGCAATGACCAAGTACATAACATGCTGAGACTAAATACTGAAGTATAACTGAAAACCTGGCCAAATACACTAGAGTCTGACTGTGGGAGCTACTAGTAACCGACATAAGCACCACGTGAGCTAACCATGGTGTCCGATGTATACACCCCATCGAATGGCCCGATATACCTTGCCAGGGGTATAAAGGCATGACTGGCGTAATCACTAAAACTGATACCCACAGAGGGGACTTAACATACGGGGGAACGTAGTTCTGGGACTATGAGGGTACGCTGAAACTCTAGTCCACTCGGTGCTAAGCCTACTCCAAACGGAATATGTATATGATACATTATGACTGAAATACTGAATAGCTCAAAATACTGACATGCAAATCTGAGAATGTAACAATTATATACTGATAATTTGACATTCAAAAGTGGAGCATGTATATCTGTTTAACTGACCTAGCGTGTGTAATTCATGAACTAAGAGAATCTACACAACTAGGGTTCTGAGTTTCATGCAAAGAACTAAGCAACGATTCCACGAAAACATGATAATCTGACTAGGAATACTCTAACAGCTAAATCACAACTAATATCTAAGGTTTTAGAAACCCTAGGTCTAAGCAAGATATAGAGAATCAAGAATCTGACTGAATTCTAGGGACCTAGTGGACGAAAGGAACCCACTTGTGAAATCCCACATACCTGGTGACTAAATTCACGGAGAAATCTTTCAATTTCGGGGCTGAAACTAAAGAAAACATGTTGCGTTCTTGGAAGGGTTTTGAGTCGCCTTTTTCTCCTCTTTTGTTCTAAGCTTGGTGAATTCTAGAGAATAATGGTTTAGGGCAAAATCTGAACAAAATAATAGGCTAAAACTGACAAAAATAAAGTAGTTTAGAGATAAAATAATAAGGAAAAGACCCTATTACCCCTAAACTAAAAGTCGACTAGCTTATCGACGGAGCTGACTGACGGGCCGGAAGTTGACTGACGGTCCGTCCTGTAAGTCGTCATTTTGCTGTCAGAGGGCTGAAATCTGGGATCTAAAAACTTAAAGTCGACTGGCCCATCGACGGAGCTGACTGACGGGCTGTAAGTCAACTGACGGTCCGTCCTGTCAGTCATCGTTTGGCTGCCAAAGGGCTGAAATCTGTGGTCAAAAAACTAAAAGTCGACTGGCCCATCGACGGAGCAGACTGACGGGCCGTAAGTCGACAAACGGTCCGTAGGTGGCCTCTGTCGGTGCAACCTGCAACTTCTGAATATCTGGAATTTTTCCTTCCCCGAATCTGGTGTGTTACAATCATATTGCTTACCTAAATAATAGATAACCAATACATTTATGCTAGAACACAGATGATTAATTATTATTAAAAACCCTAGTCAACGCCGCCGCCGCCGTAATCTAACCTAATCACCAATTTCCCGATGGTTATGACCACCAATTCACTTGGTCAACCCCTTTTGGGGATACGCCAAGCTGCCACAGAGATTGAACCAGAGCAAAAAAGGCAGTATGCTGCTGTTTTGTGTCCCACGATGAGAATAACTAAACCTATACCGATGAAACCCATCGCATACTTACACGGGAAACAAAGAATTGTTTGGGAAGATGAGGAAGTGGAACATATGATCATTAAGGAGAACTTGGAATTTGCAGTCATAGGAAATCCTCGTATGGTTGGCCAGAGATCCAGGAATTACGAAAATTGATACCAAAACATTGTGAATTGAGGGGAGAATGCAAAATAGGCTTACTAAGCAATAGGCATGTACTCATTAGGGCCTCATGTTTAGAGGACTATATAAGTCTCTTATCCAAACATGTTTTTTATCTATCACATCAGGGATGGTCCAATCCAATGTGGACTCTGAAATGGGATCCGATGTTTGATCCGGAAGAAGAAACTTCAACGGCGATTGCTTGGGTATCATTCCCAACATTACCACCAAACTTCTTCGTTAAAGAAGTTTTTTTCTCATTGGCAGCTGCTGTGGGGAAACCATTACAAGTGGATCTAGCTACGAAGAATCAAACCAGACCTAGTTGCGCAAAGGTTAAAGTGTAGTTGGATCTGCTAAGTGAATTTCCAAAGAGAATTAATGTGGGAGTGCGAAAACAATATGGGGAAATAGTGGGGAAATGGATCCGCATTAAATATGATTATGTACAAAAATACCGTAAAAAACTGCAGTATTTAGGGACATAATGATCAAGAATGTTATGTGATACATCTAGAGTTATATCCAAAAAGGGAGGGGAGTGGGGATGAAGTTTGTACTAGAGATAAGGAAGATAAAGAAAATAGAAGAAAGGAAGATCATCATGTGGAATGAAGAGATACAGGACAAAACAAGGAAGAGGAAGTCTTCATAGAACAGAAGAAGAAAAAGGGGGCATGGAAAAGGAAAGCTGGGCAAAGTAAAGTGTTGCAGGTGTGGAATCCAAAGCAACATCAATGGGAGAAAAAGGACGAGATCGCGGGGAACAAATTTGATGCATTGGGCAGTTTAAATGGACATGGGGATGACGAGACTACATAAGGGGGAGGAAATAGGGACAAAAATATGGGAAATGGCGCTGGATCAACAAAAAGATGGGTGGAAGAAGTTTTCAATGGAAAAGAGAAAAGGGAAGAGAGTTGCAGCAACAAAAAAGATGGAGATCAGTCGGGGTTGAGGAAAGGAGACACAATAAATGATATTGATGCCTTAGATACTCCTGAGATACTAGATAAGACAAATTATAAAGAGAGGGAGAGAGAGGAAAAGGGTAGTAAGGTGGGGAACATAGGGGGAGGAGTATCAGAAGGGATGGAGAATGAAGGTAGTTCAAATTTCTTTGAAGAGGAGATCAATGACTTGCAAGATCCTACTGAAGAGGAAAAACAGCATAGAAGAGATACAGAAGAGGACGGGGAAGTGAATGGGAATATTGATACAATAACAAGAGATGGAGATCTCTCACCAAGACAAATAAACAATTTGAAAAGTGGAGTAAAAAAGAGTGTACCATCTCCCCCTCTTCAAGTTAAAACAAGGAGAAATAAGGATACTTCTGGGGGAGTTTCTCAATGATTGGGAAAGAACTATTTTGGAATATCAGGTCGGTTAGATCTCAAAAGGCCTTCGATAGACTGATAGATCTAAATAGGAGACATCATTACAAATATATAGCTCTTTTGGAACCTTTTCAAGGTCCACAGGAGTTAGATCAATATAAAAGTAGATTGAGATTTCAAAATGCTTATTGTAACTATTCAGCCAAGATATGGATATTCTGAGATGACGATTGGACAGGGGAGGTGGTAATAGATAACATTCAACATATATCCATGAGGTTTGAAGCTGGAAATGTTAAGTTCATGGTGAGAGCAGTATATGCGAGGTGCGATTCTTTGGAGCGATTAGAACTGTGGGAGGAGCTGGAGGTGTTAGAGGGAAATAATCATGATCCATAGCTAGTAGGTGGGGATTTTAATGTTATTTTGAATGAAGAAGAGAATCAAGGGGGAAGAGAATTTATGGCATATGAAGCAATGGACTTCAATCAGTGTATCTATAACTGGGCATTATCAGAGGTTAATTCTTCAGGGAGTAAATTCACCTGGTGGAATGGAAGAATAGAAGGAGAATGTATTTTCAAAAAATTAGATAGTGTGCTCTGTAATCAAGAATTTGAACAAATTATTCCTACTAGAAAAGTGCATCACTTGATAAGGCAAGGATCAGATCATGCGCCTTTGAATTTTATCTGTAACTCGAAGGAGTAGTCCATAATTCAACCATTCAAATTACTTAATTTTTGGACAAAACATCCAAAATTCAGGATGGTAGTAGAGGAGAATTGGAAGGTGGATTTTAAAGGCTCACTGTTCCTGGAATTTCAAGCAAAGATCAAGAAGGTTAAGAAGGCTTTGACGTGTTGGAGTAAAGAGTCTTTGGGGAACATCTTTCATCAAGTGCAGACGTTGGAGGAGGAAATTCGAGTATAGGAGATGCAGCTCGAGATTAATTCTTCCACTCGAAATAGACAGGAGCTAAGCAGAACATAAGTAGAACTGAAAAAAAATATAGGTACATGGAGTAGGAATTTTGGAGACAGAAATCAGGGATGAGATGGTTCAAAGATGGAGATAGAAATACAAAGTTTTTTCACAATTATGTAAAAGGAAGGAGAAGGAAACTATTCATATCGGAAATCACTATGGCTCAAGGGGATAATGTGACTGGTAATGAGAACATAGGAGCGGAGGCAGTGTCATTTTTTGAAGATCAACTTAAGCAAACAAACACAAATGTTGATGATAGCATGCTTGATTTGGTCCCGAGAATCATCACTCAGGAACAAAATGACGAGATGGGAACAATGCCAAATAAGGAGGAGGTGAAAGAGGTGGTTTTTGCGCTAAATGGGGATAGCACAAGTGGTCCGGATGGATTTTCAGGTGAATTCTTTTAGAACTGTTGGGAAATAGTTGGGGAAGATATCACAAGTATGGTGAGGGCTTTCTTTTGTTGGCATCAATTGCCTAAATTTATCACTTATACGAATGTTGTATTGCTGCCAAAAAAGGAGAAGGCAAGGAGTTTTTCTAATTTGAAACCAGTCAGTCTGAGTACTTTGGTTAACAAAATTATTTCGAGACTGATTCATCAAAGAATAACAAAATTGCTACCAAGTCTCATGTATAGGACTTTGTGAAAAGTAGGAGTATAACGGAGAATGTGTTGTTAGCTCAAGAGATAATAAGGGACATAAATATAAGAAAGAAGTTTCAGAATGTGGTGGTGAAGCTTGACATGGCCAAAGCATATGACAGAGTGTCCTGGTTTTTTTTACCAAAGTGCTAAGAAGATTTGGTTTCTCAGAAGTGATCATAGATATGGTATGGAGACTGGTATCTAATAACAAGTACTCAATTTTGGTGAATGGGCAACCGCATGGGTTCTTTAAATCAACAAGGGGATTGTAGCAAGGGGATCCTTTATCCCCGACATTGTTTAGCATTGCAGCGGAAGTTTTAGCGAGGGGTTTAAATGAACTCCACGAGGATAAGGAGTTTAAAGGATATGGCATGACTAAATGGAGCCCTCCCATAAACTATTTATCTTATGCGGATGATACCATACTTTTTTGTTCGGGGGAGAAGTAGTCTATTAAGAAGATGATGGGAATACTAAGGGAGTATAAGAAAATATCAGGCCAAATGATCAATTTCAATAAGATTTTTTTCTATCTTCATGATAATACTCCCCTGATAGTAGCATTGTGATTAAGAAAAATTACAGGGATTAGACAAGGAAACTTTCCTTTCACATATCTAGGGTGGCCAGTGTTCTATGGGAGAAAGAAGAATGTGTACTATGAATAATTTCTGAAGAAAATACAAAAGAGACTCTTGTCCTGGCAGATTAAGTGGCTATCATATGGGGGAAAATTCATTCTCATTACTAGTATATTACAATCTATGCCACTATACCTTCTTTCAGCAATGAATCCAACAAAAAGAGTCATGAATCAGTTACATCAGATGTTTGTCAGTTTTTTCTTGTGTACATCAGGAGGAAATAGAGGAAAACATTGGGTAGATTGGGAAGACTTATGCTATCCCAAAATTAGAAGGGGGAATAGGGGTGAGATCATTATATGATGTAACGAAGGCACTATATAGTAAGTTATGGTGGAATTTTAGAACCTCTAGTTCTCTATGGAGTATTTATATGTGGACTAAGTACTGTAAGAAAAAACATCCGGTATTGGGCACGAGTAGAGGGGCTTCTCATGTATGGAAAAAAATAGTGGAGGTGAGGGAAGAGGTAGAGCACAACATATGGTGGCAACTCAAATCAGGAGATATGAGTTTTTGATTTGATAATTGGACGAAGCAAGGAGCGTTATACTTTATAAAAGACCATAGAGGTAGGGAGGAAGAGATGGAGGTGAGAAAATTCATTACAAATAAAGAGTGGGATGCTCAAAAGTTGGGCCAACTAGTCTCAGAAGAAATGATGGAGTATATCATTGAATGCATTAATCCACGTCTTTCGAAGAAGGTGGATAAACCATGGTGGATGGGAGATACAAGTGGGAGATTTACAGTCAAATCAGCTTTTGAGATGCTGAGAGGTAGAAAGGAAAAGGAAGAATGAAGGACTAATATGTGGGACAAACATATTCCTTTTAAGATGAGTTTTTTACTATGGAGGATTTGGAAGTGCAGAATTGGCACGGAGGAAAATCTGAAAAGGATGGGGATTACTATAGCCTCGAGATGCTATTGTTGTGATGTCTTTGAGGAGGAGACTACACAACATCTATTTCTAACAGCTCCCATAGCCCAAAAGCTATGGAAGCAGTTTGCTTCATGTGCAAGTATTCAACAACAAGGAAGTTTGAGACAAATGATAACAGGATGGTGGGAAGCTAAAAGTCCTATCAAATTGAAACTCATTTTTCAAGCAATACCAAGAATTATACTAAGGCAATTGTGGAAACGGAAAAATGCAAGACGACATGGAATGGATATAAATTTTTATAAGCTGAAGAGTCAGCGTGTCAACACTATCATTCAGCTGATAAAAATGAAATATCTATGGATTAAAGTTCCTAGGGAATGGGGAGAGATAGTCAAGATACATAAGGAATACAAACCTAGATTGCATTACTGTGCAGTGAGCTAGAAGAAATCTCATCGTGGTACAATAAAATGTAATACGGATGGAGCTAGCAGAGGAAATCCAGGGGAAAGTGCATATGCTTTTTTCTTAAGGCATGACAAAGGAGACATTGTATATGCGGAGGTGGGGAGATTGGGGATTATAACTAATATGGAGGAAGAAACAATAGCAATTATTAAAGCACTGAGGCATTGCAAGAGAAATAATTTCAGCAATTACATTTTAGAGACATACTCTCTAAGCATTACATATATAGTGCGAAGTAATTGGAAGGTCCCATGGCAGCAGGCAGAGGAAATACAGGAAATACAAGAGTTAATTAGCTCTACACAAGTAAGGATACAACATGTTTTTCGAGAGGCTAATAAACTATCAGATAAACTAGCAAATGAATCATGTGAGCAAAGGAATGCAATACAAATTCAAGCATTCCAACAGTTATCGGTGGAATGTAGAGGAATTGTGAACATGGATAAAGTGGAAATCCCCTCATTACGGATTAAACAAGGAAGATAACAGGGAATGCAACACATCAGGGGAGGGATCGGGGAGATTAACAAAAGAAGACAGTTATGCTATGTACAAGAAGTTTTGCCACCATACAGGCATATATAACCGTGAATAAAAAAAAGCTACCTAGCCCTACCTATGTCAGCTTACAAAAAGTTCCACCAGCAAAACTGATGTCTGTCAAATCAGATATGGAGAGGTTGCGCTGAGACTGATGAGGGAATCATATAGGAATCAGACTGTGAGCATCTTGAAATCTCTATATCCGCTTCAGTTGAAAGGGATATATCAGTGTGGAAAAAGGAAAGACTGGAAACTATTGAAAAAAGAATTTTCTTACATAGTTTCCAATCAAAAGATCTTAGGACTTGGCATCTGAGAAATCGAGTTGGAGTCCACTACATCCACCGGAGTATACCACTATAAAAAAAAGATGATATCAGGAATGGTAAATTGGCATTACAACATAGAAATGAAGATGAGGGGATATTTACTTCTGCAAGCTGCGAATGAAGAGAGGGAAGGAGGTCAAGAGAAAGACAAGGAAAGTTTTGTTCCTCAAAGCTCCTGAGAAGAATATTTTCAAGAAAGAGGCGGAGGAGAAAAAGAGGAGGCAAATAGGAAACCCTATTTTTTAGGGATCTTTTATAGTATGTCCTTTCCACTTGGATTGGACCCCATTAGTTCATGCTTTCATTTTTCAGCTTCCTTTGGGCCTAATTTTTCGGGTCTATGTTTGTACATATTTGGGTTTATTGAAATAAAGGAGCTACCAGCTTCACCAATATTAAATTAAAAAATAAAATAAAAAATGTTAGAACACATATAATCATGTTAGAACACATAAACTTGGTGAAAATTCATTCAAGAATTACCTCTTGAAGGGTGAGAAGATACCTTTAAGAAAATCCACAAGTTAGATAGACCTTCAAGAGAATCAACAAGATAGACAACAACTTTGTGGTCTTCTATAATGATCCCAAGTTCACATCCGAACTCTCTTAATACTTGGGTGAGAAAGTATCGTATAGAAAACTTATTCACTTTCTAGGTTTAAAGAACCCCTATTTATAGAGATTTCTTCCCAGTCCAAAAAGGAGATAAATATTGCGCTTCTTTTCTTGAACCAGAAAACCCACACTATTTTCTCCTTTTTTTCTTAGAAATAAAATTCTGAGTTCTAGTTTAATATGGGCACTGTAGGGACCACAAAATTAATTATTGAGGCTTCCTATTATGGAAATAATCTAAATAATTAATTTGAATTTTTCTTAGCATAATATATTACAAATCATTCCACTAGAAATTCGTAATTGCACTCCTCCATTTATATTTCAAAATTTCTTATTAAACACTTATGAAATTCTCCATAAGATTACAGATACGAATCAATTAATTAAATTACTGGTGACTTTAATTCAATGATTAATTTTTTTTAGAGCACTGCTTAACTTATTTCATGTGTCGGATTCATAAATCCACTTGGAAGGTTTGACATGATGAAAACTTATAAGCTTCTCAAAAAGGCATATTATCAATCTCTATATCGAGACATAAATTTCATTAACTAACTTATTGTTTCACCAATATATATTATTATCATCCAATCTACCTGACATATTGACCCATCTCAGAATCTCACCTTCTAATAAGTCAAAATGATAATTAATGTATACAGATCATAATAGTTATATCAGGATTGAGAATATAAGTACATTTAACCATTAAGAGAATATGTTTTTTGTCAATCAATCTAAAACAACTATCTCTACTCGATCCCGTTCAATACTTACAAAATGCACTAGCACAAGAAGTTGGAACTATACCGTTCCCATAATCAAGATAAATTATATATAATCTTGTGCTACAGTCATATCGATGACATATCCAATTTCAATCTTAGATTGTGAACAAAAAACTTCTTAATTATAAGAAACGATGATTTCATCCTCTCTGAATAAATTAAAATGCACAATCATATCACTGCAATTATCAAAGGAATCTTTAATAAAAGATTTCACTTCTTCATGATGACTATGACCCTGCCAATCTAATTCCCTCTCGCCCATATTCAATCTTCTTTTTAAAAAAAAAAAAATTGACAAGTGAACAAATACATGATTATAAAATCTTTAAAACTTGCCACCAGAGGGGGAAAAAAAGGCCTAACAATCATAGAGATATGGGTTAAAATTCTTAGGTTGACCCACTTTGCAAGATATGCAAATCCTTCCTGAAACAGCGATCAAAACATAAACTCAAATAATATTTTTATTAGATTGTATTAAGTTTTGAAACTCTAACCATAAGAATTACGATGATGTGCTATTGCCTCCATGATTTTTCAGATCAATTAAACTTATTCATATCATCTAGTATCTATTTAGATGCAAGCAGGATCTTCATACAAATTGTTGGAAAACTCTAAGAACAGCGGAATCATACCATAATCATACTGCTTACATGAATAATAGATAACTAATACATTTATGCTAGAACACATATAATCATGCTAGAACACATAAATTTGGTGAAATTTAATTCAATAATTACCTATTGAAGCGTGAGCAGATACGTTCAAGCAAATCAACAAGTTAGACAGACCTTCAAGCGAATCAACAAGATAGACAACAACTTTGCGGTCTTCTACAGTGATCCCAATTTCACACCCGAACTCTCTCAATACTTGGGTGGAAAAGTATGGTATAGAAAAATTATTCACTTTCTACGTTAGAAGAACCCCTATTTATAGAGACTTCATCCCAGTCCAAAAAGGAGAAAAAAACCGCGCCTCTTTTCTTGAACTAGAAAACACATGTTATTTTCTCTTTTTTTCTCTTAAAAATAGAATTCTGAGTTTTAGTTAAATATGGACAATGTAGGGATCATATAATTAATTACCGAGACTTCCTATTATGGAAATAATTCCAAATAATTAATTTGAATTATTCTTACCATATCAAATTACAAATTATTACACTAGAATTCATAATTGCACTCCCTTATTTATATTTCAAAGTTCTCCATTAAGCACTTATGTAATTTCCCATGTTAGGATTACAGATACTAATCAATAAATTAAATTACTAACGAATTTAATTCATTGATTAATTTCCTTTAGAGCACTGCTTAACTTATTTAATGTGTTGGATTCATAAATCCACTTGCAAGGTTTGACACAATGAAAACTATAAGCTTCTCAAAAGGCATATCATCAATCTCTATATCGAGACATGGATTCAACTAACGTATTATTTCACCAATATATATTGTTATCATCCAATCTACTAGACATATTGACCCATCTCAGAATCTCACATTTTAATAAGTCAAAACAATAATTAATATATACAAATCATAATAGTTATATTAGGATTGAGAATATAAGTACATTTAACAGCTTAGAGAATATGCTTTTGTCAGTCAGTCTAAAACAACTATCTCTACTCGATCCGGTTCAATACATATAAAATGCACTAGCACAAGAAGTTGGAACTATATCGTTTCCATAATCAAGATAAATTATATATAATCTTGTGCTACAATCGTACCGAGGGCATGTCAAATTTTAATCTTAGATTGGTAGTAAGAAACTTTATACTTATAAGAACCGATGATTTAATCCTCTGCGTATAAGCTAAAACTCTATACATTAAACCATCTACTACATAAGTAAACAGACACCATAAACGAATATATGATCTATTAGAAATTTTATTAAAACTAAATAAACAATTATTCTTTAATAAATATTATTTATAAACATGTGGTTAATAGTATATAGTCCAACAATCTTCCACTTAAACTTTTAACCAGGGGGACCCACTTGGGCTTCGGGGGGTTCACCCTAACCCCCTCGGCAAAAGATTACACTGTTTATATAAGGTAGATTTTCTGTATTTATGTAGATATATTATTTTTGAACCCCCTCATGGACAAGAAGAAAGTTAAAGTGTAGTGGCAGGTCTCCTTAAAGTTATTTTTCGCGTCTGGAGTTTGAATCCCAGCGTGAACTTTTCATTTTTTTTAGCTTTCTTTTCATTTAGTTTCAGTTCCTAATTTTCTCTTTTTTTAAAAAAAACAAAGCGTGCTAAAAGTGTGGATTTGAGCCCTTTTTAGCTTTCTTTTCATTTAGTTTCAATTCCTAATTTCTTGCTTTTTTTTCTTAAAAAAAATGTGCTAAAAGTGTGGATTTGAACCAAAAAAAAAAATCAAGGCCCCATTCCTAAGTGCTAAATCACTTTTCACTTTCCAAATTCCTATTTTTCGAATCCCCTGAGTAAAAATTCTGGATCCACCACTACTTTTAACCATCACAATAGTTATAATGTACTATATCTAAATGCATGGTTAATAGTATATACCCTAACAATCTCACACTTAGATATTTAATCTAGAAAATTGTAAGAATACTATTTCAAAGCACATGATTAATAATATATACTCTAACAATGGCCCCTAAGTAGATGGGAGAAAAATAAAAAGATAAGCAGAGGATGATATTTCAGTTGACATTAAAGCTAATGTAATCGAGTTAGAAGAACCTCAAGGTAACAAAACGTCTTATCTGATTCATTAGCTATGAACATAATGAAATCAGTCACCTTTTATCATTAGAATTTAGTAGTAATAAAAGTAATAACTACTTTGTTTCAATTCATGTTATAAAATTTGACTCACTTAATTATTAGAAATATCAAAGATCATTGTTAAAATAAGTGATTGTCTACATGTCATAATATTTATTTAGCAAGAAGACTTTTAAAATTTGTAATATTATATATTTTATAACATCAAATAATATTGTACGAATCATATCATATATTATACTTATATCAAGTTTGTTGCAAAGGAGGACGAAGAAGATGAGAATGAGAGTGAAGAAGATGGTCCAGGGAAGAACAGTTGATACAATTTGGTGAATCTCATTGATGACAAAACACACTATGAAATGGTTGTAAAAAAATTCACACACAACTATTTTTGTAAGGTTGAATAATTTTGTTTACTATATGTTTTCTTGGTAACTTTTCATGCATTTACTTACTAATTATTTACCTGCAAAACCCAACGATCATGTTTGCTTGTTGAATACATTTTTTTGGTAAGTAAACATTTTATTTACCAAAGTGAGCATTACATATCATTCTGAAAAGAAAAAAAAACAGCAGACTTGGACATCCTTACTCCAAGACTTGCTAATACATCACATTCTGGCTAACAATTTTCTACCTTGACTTCTATCCTAGGGATAATCATTTAGTTCTCGAAGTCTAATACCTACCCTTTCTTTGTGGATTCCTCTTCCATGTATGTCTTTGATGATATGCCTCATCATCAACTCTGCATTTCTCTGTTACGCTCTATCCACAAGTGATAGATGGTTCCAGCCAAAGTCATCATATAAACATATGCTTTCCTATTGTTGCCTTTCATATATTTAGTTGCCCATTGTATTTCTTCATAACATTCCATTCCAGTACGTTGTATCCCCTGCCATGCTAGCAGTTTATTTAATATTCCAGCAGTGAACGAGCATGCAAAGAAGAGGTGATCAATATCTTCATCCTCCACTTGACACAAGGGACATGTCAGGTTAGTTGTTACTCCCCATTTTGCCATTCTATCCTTTGTTGAGAACCTTTTATTCAATGCTATGTATAATATGAAAAGCCACTTTGGTGAACCATAGTTTGACCATATTAGTTTCCTCCACTCCACTTTCTCATTGTCTCCTCTCATCTTTTCATAGGCCTTTTCAATAAAATATTGTTCCATATGCCTCAAACTCTATTTATTGTAGCCTGCATCTTGAAGATGTTTATGTGCTTCAAGAATTCTCTATACAAGCCAAGATGCTTGATTAGCTTGAATGCACCATAATCCTTTTTGTCCATAATAACTATGTATCCAATCCACCCATAATTTGTCCTTCTTCTTACAATGGTTCCATAATTGTTTTCTAATAGTAGCCTTGTTCCAGATGAATACATTAACAAAATGCAGACCTCCACTTGCCTTGGGCCAACATAGTTTCTCCCAGGCTATCAATGCTTTCTTTGATGTCTCCACATTCTTTGTCCACAAAAGGTTTCTACATATACTTGAAATAGTATGTTGAATCTTCTTAGGAAGGGCAAATATTTGTGCCTAAAAGTTTTGTATAGAAAAAAGGACACTCATCACCAATTGAGCTCTGCCAACATAGGAGAGGAATTTAGTAGACCAACAAGTAACTCTACTCATCATTTTATTAATAAGGGGTTTACATTGGACAATGGATACTCTTTTAGTACTCAAGGGTTCCCTCCAAAATAAACACTGCTTTTGTCCACATTTTCCATGCATTGGATAAATTCATACAACATTTATATAGGTGATAATGGAACTCAGAATTTGCATATAGACTTGTTAAATTCTTGGTGAGATAATCCATAGACAACACAAATAGAAAGGGGGATAAGGGATCCCCTTGTCTAACCACTGTTTGAGCTTTGAATGGTCTTGTAGTTCTTCCATTGACCTGAAATGAATAGGTTACTGTGGTGACACATTGCATTATCCACTTTATCATTTTTTCTGAAAATTTCATCTCACATAATATTTTCTCCAAAAAACTCCATTAAATTGAGTCATAGGCTTTCTTCATATCCACCTTTATCATACATCTATTGGAAATACTTTTTCTATTGTACCCTTTCACTAGCTCATGGCGTAGAATAATATTGTCATTTATAGTTCTCCTTGGCACAAAAGCTGATTGATTAGGGTCAACTAAGGAACTCATCACCTTTTGCAGTCTTGTTGTAATCACTTTTGAAATAATCTTGTACAATATTGTGCAACAGGAAATAGGCCTATACCCCCCAACTCTTGTAGGATTAGCAATCTTGAGAATGAGAGTCACTACTTTACAGTTAATGGGCAAGTACATGTATCATGTCTCAAAGAACCGTAATACTGCTTTCAGGATGTCTTCTCCTACCACTGTCCAAGCTTACTTAAAATAGAAATAATTGAAACCATCAATTCCTGGGGCCTTCATATCATGTATACCTTTTAGTGCTACTTCCACCTCCTCCCTTGTCACCCTGGCTGCCAATAGTAATTGTTGTTCTCTATTAAGAGCCTTACCATTCCGCATAATCATAGTACTAAAACTAGGTAACTTCTAAGCAGCCTTTCCAAACAATTTTTTATAGAATGTACTCACTTCAAGCTCTAGTTCTTCATGTGTCTTGGTTGTTGTACCATGTGCTGTCAAGAGGCTAGTAATTGTGTTTTGGGCCACTCTCACTATAGGAAAAGTGTGAATTACATCGGGATTTTCCTAGGGATTAGTATGAAAATCCGATGGAAACTTATTTTCCTGCAAATTTTCATACTAATCCCCAGAAAAATCCCATTTAATTCACCATTTTCTTGTAGTGTCTATTCTTCATTTGTGCAAAGAATAAGCAGTATTTGCATCACCTAGCTTCAACCATTGGATTATGGACTTCTTTTTCATAGTACTCTCTTCAATCATGCTCTTGTTCTCTAGTTGAATTTGAAGTTCCTTTTCTTGTTGCCTATTCTGAGCTACTACTTATGGATCCTTCATTATCTACTGTACATTATGCAAATTTTTTCTAATGTGTTTCACCTTGTTTCTCACTCCTATAAATTCTCTATTATTGAGGTGTTTAAGATTTTCTTTCACTTTCTTGAGCTTACAGTGGGTTGATTTGATCAGAAAAGTAGTATACCTCCGACTGAATCAATATCGCGTTCTCCTTTGCTGCTATGAAGGAAAGCGGTATGGATAGAAAAGCACAAGTTCCAAGTAAGCGGCTTATAAAGTTTTCTTGTCCATCTTTCCATGCTTCCTTCCCTCTTTGCAAGAACTTTGGATGAGCAACAATACAATTGAAAATTTTAAAAGCCCTATGATGAGTTCTTACAATACTGTCTAACTCCAGGCTCAATGGAGAGTGATCAGAAGTTCCTTGCTGCATAAATCTAATCTCTACTTGCCTTATATTCATCATCCATTTTGCAATCACCACTGCTCTATCAATGTTACTGCATATGCAACCATTTGACCATGCATACTCCCTTCCTACTGTCTTCAGTTCTGTCAGACAACATCAACCATAAAATTATTAAAGTCCCTTATTTCTACCTCTTGAACTGGATTGCCATGGATTCTATCAGCACCTCTTACCACTGAATACCATCTGCTTCAAATCTTCCCATAATTGTACCCTATCATGAATAGTATGTAAGCCATAGATAGCCACCAAACAAAACACCATGTTGGTCCTTTTTACTACCACCCTACTGTGGATATATTGGTCCGACTTGCTCAAAATCAGACAATCAATCACCTGAGGATTCAATATTAGCCAGATTCTACCTTTATTAGTATGCTCATAGTTTGCTTCCAGTTCCATCCTTGAGCTATTTTTTGTATAACTTTTCCTGCTAAGTGTGCCTTTATTTTATGTTCTATATTTTCATGACCAACATTATTCTCCTTCATAAACAGTTTAATTTCCTTTTGTCTATGAAGTTTATTTACCCCCCTTGCGTTCCATGTAACCAACTTCATTTAACCATTTCAGGTAACTCTCCTCAATACACTTCACCTCCTCCTCCATTACCCTGTTATACACTTTTTGAGTCCATTTCCACTCTCACTAATGTTTCAAAACCATTTGTCATCCTCACCTCTGATGTATTATTATGTATACCTGAAATGCCTCTAGCTATTATTCTTGGAGATACTTGTTTCCATGTCTCTGCCTCCTCTTTTACTTGATTCTTCCCACTATTAGTTTCCCATTTGCTTGATTCTTCCCACTATCAGTTTCCCATTTGCTATACCAATGAGATTTTTCCAAAGGACAGACATAAGTGATGTGAAGAAAATGAGGCTTGTTAATGAAACATTGAAAGAAGAGTGGGAAATGAAAATAGTATTTTCTTAAGCCAAAGGGTTATCATATAAAAAATAGTGTTATGTGAGAAATTGAGGTTAGTTTTGCTCTCATTAAATGCATATGATACGACTTAAATCTTGAGAAATAATATTTGTTCCTGTGTAAAAGTCAAGTTTTGAGCATTACACCAAGTGTTCAAGTAGATTGGAGTTGAAGCAAATAGAAAGAAACAAAGTTAAAAAATATGAGTCAAGACGAGATCTGGATACAAACCTCATGTTTAGAATATGGACCACATGTCGAACAGTATGTAGGATCTTTTTAAAAAAAAATCAAAGACCCACTGGGTCGAATATTATTATAATAAAACAAGTATTATACATTGTAAGTTGGCCTATTGAGCCCACATCAGAGAACAAATAAGAAACTAAAAAAATCTAAAAGGAATAAAACAAAAGAGCTAAAAGGAAATGGAAAATTCACAATTTAAAAGAGGAAAGTGGAAATTAGAATAAAAGAAACTGGAAATGTCTTCTTCCCTTTGAGACATCACCGAGTATCAATAAAGATGTCGAGGTCTTGTATTTGGAAACTCCTACACCTTCAGTAGCTCAACATCGCGAAACTGAGAATGGTCATTTTGATTTATCTTCAATGAATGTTGAACCTGTTTGATCGAATGTTGCTGAATTCGTCAGCTGATGAAGTTTTTTGAGCTGTAGATCCATTGAACTAAGTTGTTAATTTGAATCGGTTTGCATCTTTTCAACCTCAGGTAAGATCAGCTATCCCTTACCCAAATTTAAGTTTAAGTGGGTTGAATCTAATCAAGATATTAATACGACCATCCTCCCTTAAACCTAAGCAAAGTTCACTAACTTATTGATTTTTGTGAGGCCTATTTTGGAGTTTGTGAGAGATACTACTAAACCATCCTTCAGCTCTGTCATTTGTCTGCAGAAATAGGTATGTTGAAACAATAATACTTTTCTTCCCATTCTTCATTATTGGAATGAACTTGTATCTTTAACCCCGTTAACGGAAGATAATCTTGAAATCAGTGCCAATACCTTACAAAAGAGTTGGTGAAAATAGAACAAACTTAGAGAAAAACATGAATCTATTTGTAGCTTCTTAGTCCTAGTTTTATAACACATGATACACCTCAAAGCTCTCACCAGTTTCATGGTATATTGTAACACCTCGGTTTCCAAGATGGGAAAAGATTGCTGGAATTTTACCTGCTGGTTAAGGTCTACGAGACTAGTCTATGATTCTTAGAACTTTCTACAGGTCGTAGACTAGTCTCGTAGGAAGGAAGAAAATATTTTTTGAGAAATCAAGTTTCTGAACTTTTCTATAGTTGAACAGGATGGCCCATCAAGTGATCTACGAGTCGTAGATAGGCCTCATAGGAATGCCCCAGACTTAGTGAAATTTTAAGGTCAAAAGTTGAGTTCTACGGTTGGGGTCTACTGGTCGTAGAAAGTTCTACAGGTTATAGACAGGCTCCGTCAAAGTTGGCTTGAATTTAAGGCTTCTAACCTTTTCAACACTTGACTAGCACGGTCTGTAGAAAGTGCTACGGGCCGTAGGTCCAAACCATAGAATGTTCCGACAGTTATTTTAAGGGGCATTTGGGTCTTTTTCCCTAAATGCTTAATGCCTAAACTAAGTCATTTTGGTACTAATTCTAAGCCCTATATAAGTATTTTAGGCCCTAATGCTACCTATTCTAAAATCATTCTCCTAAAATCTAAATTCCGTCCAAGTTCTTCTCCCAAATTTCTCTTTCAAAGCTAAGGAACAAGAAGCTAGAATTTCAATGAAGGATCTCCAATTCACCATAGCTTATGGTCCTTGATCACTAAGTTATGTTAGTATTCACCTATGGATTCCTTTCCTCCACAGGGTTCCTAAAATCTTCATGTTTTACAAGTTAGATTATCAATTCAAAGTTAGGGTTTTATTCAATCTTCATGGGTGTAAAACCCCAGAAAAATTTTGAGCTAAGACTTGAACCATTCTTCGTTGTGAGTAAGATATTACTGAGGAATTTAAATTTTCTTAAGTGTTAAGGTCACTAGTTGTAGCACCTTATGTTCCAAAAAGAACTAAAGAGAATTCATTCAAGTCATTCCTAAGTTCCTTCAAGTTTTGGGTCAACTTCAAACGACCATAACTTTCAGTATAGAAAGTGGGTTTCAATGAATCCACTTTCCAATGCCAAGGAGTTTGTTAAGTTTCAAGTTTGTATGAAGGAGATATGCTTGTTTGAAGTCAGCCTGTCCAGTTAATGAAAGTTACCCGAATTAGTGAGGGGTATTTTAGTCTTTTTCTTACTCCTTCAGATTAAAACATTTTTGGTAATATTTTAGGGGTCTAAACTGACTTAGATCAGTTTTCATAATTCAAATCACGCTTAAGGTTTTAGAAGAGAGTTCAAGAAGAGAAAAGAGGAGAAACGGGAGAACGATCAAGGTTTATTGCGAATGAAGGATTTGTTTCGGTAAATTGAGGTATGTAAGTTTTCATATTTTTGGGTTCATTCACCCACACGCCAATCATGAATTTATTTTATGAATTTCATCCATAAGTTTAGATATATTGAGTTCTTGATGATTTCTTGATGAGTTCCTTGAAGTTTGAGTTTCGTTCTTTGATTAATGAGGTTTGATGAATTCCTGATATGAATGTTCGGAGTTTGAGGGTTGTTTTTGAGTGGATTTTCATATAATTAAGTTGGTTCAACGAATCTAAGGAAGTTGGGAAGAACCCATTCGATTCTAGTCGAATTAGGGTCAGAAAATGAGCAAATAAAATTCATCGAGTTTTCAAGGTTGGGGGCTGGCGCACTGCACCAACAGTGCACCAGAAATTCTTCTTTGAAGTTCAGGAGCTGGTGCCCCGTGCCACTCAGTGCGCAGGGTCACCTGCCCCATCCAGCTTTCAGTCATTCGCTCCGTCTGAGTTCTTTTAAAGTGTACCTTTACTACGTATTGATTATAACTACTCTAAACTACATCTAAACATCACGAGATCCTTCCTATCATGAATCATAACTCTAAATTCATAATTCAAATTCAAGAAAGAGTTAAGAGTAGAGTTCAAGAAAGTCTTTGAGTTAAATTGAGAATCCTTTGAGATCAACTATCGATTTAAGCTAAGTTTTGAAGAAGTAAGTATGAGAATGAGAATATTCATACACATGAGTTCTATAGTGTTATTTAGACCCTCAAGTCTAGCGGTCGTTCCCATAAATTTCGCATGAACTCCATAATTTGAGTATCTTTGAGAGGAGTAGTATCATCGAGGTCTATGTTCTTGAGCGTTGAGTTCTTAATCCTTTTGAGATTATATTCCTAATTTTGGGACTACCATATGTTATCCATAAAGGTCCTTGAGTTGAGATGTTCATGCCCATAATTCTGCATGAGCCCTATGGGACGAACATTCTTGAGATGAGTAGTATCATTGAGTCTTTGAGTTGAGTTGTTCATGCCCATAATTCTGCATGGACCCTATGAGTTCAGTATTCTTAAGATGAGTAGTATCCTCGAGTCCTTGAGTTCTAGAGTTGTTGAGTTCTTTATATGGTTATTGAAAACCTTGAATTGAGTCGTTCACGTCCATAATTCGGCATGAACCCTATTTTGGGAAGTCTTTTACAAATATTTAAAATTTGTTTTAAGACTTGAGTACTTGAGTATGAGGATGAGTAAAGTTGAGTTTCATTTTTTCAAAATGAATATATGGGAACTAGGTATTCCCAAGAGTAAATGTTTTTATATTTAAAAGGAGGAGAAAACTTTGATTTCCAAATGAGTTATGAGGAGTTTTGCTTACTATCTCTTTTAAGAGAAATATTTTGAGTAATAATCTCAAAGTTGAGGATGAGGAAATATTTTTAAACATATGAGCTAAGTTATATTTTGGGAGTAGTATTGAGCACCTATATGGGGGAGAGTTTAGGCAACTCAAAGCCCCCATGAAACATGTATGCCAACGTGGGAAGAAAGGGTCATATTTTTTAGATGATTGCTTATTGGTTTTTAAGTATAGCTAAGTGGATCAACTTAGTGAGTAGTCCTATACCCCGGTAAAGTATAGGATAATTCTGGCAGCGTGGGTGAGACACTGTATCATCACATAGCTCATAGTGATGGTTGTCGGTTAGAGAATCTCCCAAATAGAGTTATTTTGTATTTTTACATACAAACTAAGTTATCTTATATTCTTAAATATATTGAGTTATTATCTACTGTTTTAAAAGGGTTTCATATATTGCATCTCTTATTGTTGCTTTATCCTGGAGTATATTGAGTTGAGTATCATTATTGTTGAGTTGAACTATGTTTCACTGAGTCGAATACCTTGTTATTGAGTTGAACCCTATTTCTTTGAGTTGAGTTAAACTATGTTTCATTGAGTTGAGTTGAACTATGTTTCACTGAGTTGAGAACCTTATTGTTGAGTTGAGCCATGTTTCATTGAGTTGAGTACTTTTGAGTTCAGTAAGTTTCAGTATCTTTGAGTATCCATGATTATTCCTTAAGTTGAGTGAGTTTGAGAAAAGGTAAGTATGTTTCCTTCGATTTCAGTTCAATCTTATGTTATGCTTTAGATTTCCCCTTGCATGTTCGTACATTCAATGTACTGATGCAATTTCTCCTGCATCTTGCAGTTCGAGTTAGCTTTGGGGAGCCTCCTTGCTTCCGGAGGATTCCATTTACTTTTCAATTTTGTTAGGATGTCGTGGGTCTTGTTTCGACTTCCATCTTTGTCATTTAGAGGCTTCAAAGATTGACAGTAGAGTTTAAGAAGTATGTTTCATTTATTTTGTTAAATGTTTTAAAGACTTGAGTTCTCTATTTTGGTCTAGTTGAATATACTGTTATATTTCGAGTTAATTATTTGAGTTTTTATGAATTTTAAATTCAGTTCTAAGCTTTATATGCTTGAGTTAGTCTTCCGCTTGTAGTCAGCAAGGATGAGGGTTTGATTGGGGACCATCAATGGTTCTCGAGTACCGACCACATCTAGGGTGTAGACTCGGGTCGTGACAAACTTGGTATCAGAGCACAAAATTCAACTGTCCTAGGGTTTCTATGAAGTTGTGTCAAGTAGGATCTTATATGTGGTTGTGAAGGCCCCACTACTATAAATGAGGGACTACATACATTTAAGAAAAAATTTCCTTCTTTCATACTCTAAATCGTGCAATAGAGTTGTTCATAAAGAACTCATTCAAAATCGTGCGTTTCTCAAAATTCATCCGACTACCCATCATACTAGATTTGGTTGAAAAGCAAAGTATGTTCTTTATCGATGAATTGTTCTTAGTAAAAGTCTTGAGGAAGTCAAGAGACCTCATAGGGGCTTGAGAGAAGCAGTGAGTGAGTTAAATGTGAAGTTTCAGAGGAATGCACTCATGTTCATATGAATCGTGGGTTTTAGCTAAAAGAGAGTTGTACTCTTTTCCCTAAGCCTTGTTTCAGCTGAGATCCTTATGAGGGAGTATGTTTAGAGCTTGGGTAATATTTTCACCCGAAAAGGGTAGCATGAGCTACGAGATCATGAGTAGTAGTAGTGAAAGTGCTCAGAGTTTGAGGAATGTATGCTGAGGTTTAGTAATCTAAGAAAGGGAGATGGTGTTTAGACAAGATATGTTACTCTAGTCATGCACCTACTAAGTTGATAACGAAGAGTTTTCCCTTATGGGTAGACTAAGAAGTGATGACTTGTGAAGATTGCATGATAGGAGGTAGAGTAAGAGTTGTAAGTTAGGATGAGTTAGAGTATGTTTTAGCTAGAAAGGAGTCTATGATGAGGTGTCATTGTGTTGGTAATGACCAAGTGAAAGTATTGAATAGAAGAGAAGGAGTATTCATGAGGTGATAGATTTAAGCTAGGCTTATGAATTTTGAAGGGGGGAACCCCCATAGTATTCAGAGGGTGATAGAACTATTTGAGAGATAATGCGCAGTAAGTGAGTTAAAAAGTACTTAAATTGTGAAGTGAAATGTGGTAGTAATTTGTGAGTATGGAGAGTTAGAGGTAAGAATTGACTACTTGTCATGACGTTTTAGTGGACGAGTGTTTCTTAAATTATATCTAGTAGTTGTAAGTTAGTATAGTAGACGAGCAATAATATTGATAATCGGGTTTAGCATAAACAATATGCTTGAATTTGAGAGGAGTGTCATAGTCAAAAGAATGGCAACCTGAGGCTGATGATATTAGTCTTGAGATTAGATCTGGTAGACTCGACATAGAGTAGGTGAGAAATTGAGATGCTTGATGCAATGAATGTGAGTATTACCAGTGAGATAAGGGCAGTGAACTGTGGCTAAGTCACAAGAGTAACAAGAGCATTAAGAGGTGAACCAAGATGGTATGTAATCAGACGAGGTAGAGCCAATCGAGGTTATGATTTTCGTATGTGTGCCTAGATTGTATAATTGAGTTGTCAATGTGGAATAGGTCCATAAATTTAAAGTGTCAGCTTTAGACCTAAGGGGGAGATGATAAGATGAGAAATCATGTCAAGTGTTGAGAATAAGATAGTAATGAGTTCAAAGGAGTATGGGAGATATAATGTTAGAAGGAGAAGGTTAATGATCTTATTGTGATGATGATGGTGTGATAATTCCATCTAAGGTTATAAATAAGGAGGAAGAGGGAGATGAGGTTTTACTATAAGAAATAGTTAAATGAGAGTCCTTAGTGGCTTCCGAGTAGTGATGCGGGAAATTCTAGTTGGTATGGGAGAGATGATGAGAGAATGAGAACTTCTTAAGGAGCTGGTTAGTAGGATTCTATGGAGTTGTTATAGTACTAAGCTTGAATGAGGTGTTGTTAAACATTAGGTGGTTCCTGATATGAGCCCAATATTGGTTAAATGTGGTGGTAAAGAGAAATATTTTTGGGATGATATTCCCTATTGAGGTACAGAACTCGAAACTTAGGATTTTGGGTTAAGCTTGAATATAGTAAGAGCATACCATTAGAATTGGTCCTTAGTAAGAGTAACCATGTTCCATACCCGGTCCAGCCGTCATTCTAAGGACAAATGATCCCAAGGGGGAGATAATGTAACACCCCAAAAGTTTTTTAAACTAAGACTCGAACCATTCTTCGTTGTGAGTAAACATTTCCCGAGGAATTTAAATTTTCTTAAGTGTTAAGGTCACTAGATCTAGCACCTTAAGTTCCAAAAAGAACTAAAGAGAATTCATTCAAGTCATTCCTAAGTTCCTTTAAGTTTTGATTAAACTACGAACGACCATAACTTTCATTACAGGATGTGTTAGGTGGCCCATAAGATATCAAATGAAAGGTCGTTGAATCCACTTTCCAACGCCACTAAGATTGCTAAGTTTCGAGTTCAGATGAGGGAGATATTCCCGTTTGAAGTCAGCTTGTCCAGTTAAGAAAAGTTACCCGAATTAGTGAGGGGTATTTTGGTCTTTTCCTCACCCCATTAGCTTAAAACATTTTTTGTAATATTTAAGGGGTCTAAACTGACTTAGATCAGTTTTTATAATTGAAAAATTACGCTTAGGGTTTTAGAAGAGAGTTCAAGAAGAGAAAAGAGGAGAAAAGGGAGAACGATCAAGGTTTATCATGTATCGAAGATTTGTTTCACCAAATAGAGGTATGAAAGTATTCATAATGTTTGGTTGATTCACCCACTCTCCAATCATGAGTTTCTTTTACGAATTTCATCCATAAGTTTTGATATATTGAGTTTTCGATGAGTTCTTAATGAGTTTCTTGAAGTTCGAGTTTCGTTCTTTGATTAATGAGCTTTGATGACTTCTTGACATGAATGTTAAGAGTTGGAGGGTTGTTTTCAAGTGGATTTTCATATAGTTAATTTGGGTAAACGAATCTAAGGGAGTTGGGAAGAAACCATTCGATTCTAGTCGAATTAGGGTCATAAAACGAGCAAATAAAATTCGTCGGGTTTTCAGGGCTAGGGCTGGCGCGCCAGAAATTCTTCCTTAAAGTTTTGGGGCTGGCGCCCCGCGACACTCAATGCACCAGGGTCACCTGCCTTGTCCAGCTTTCAGTGGTTTGCTCCGTCTGAGTTCTTTTAAAGTGTACCTTTACTCCTTATTGATTCTAACTACTCTAAACTACATCTAAACATCACGAGATCCTTCATATCATGAATCAAAACTCTTGAATTCATAATTCAAATTCAAGAAATAGTTAAGAGTAGAGTTCAAGAAAGTCTTTGAGTTAAATTATGTATCCTTTGAGATCAACTATCGATTAAAGCTAAGCATTTAGGAAGTAAGTATGAGAATTAGAAGAGTCGTACACATGAGATGTATATTTTTATTTAGACCCTTGAGTCGTGTCGTTCATGCCCATAAATTCCGCATGAACTCCATAATTTGAGTTTCTTTGAGAGGAGTAGTATCTTTGAGTTCTAAGTTCTTGAGCATTGAGTTCTTAATCCTTTTGATATTATATTCCTAATTTTTGTACTACCATATGTTATACATGAAGGTCCTTGAGTTAAGATGTTCATGCCCATAATTTTGCATGAACCTTATGAGTCGAACATTCTTGAGATGAGTATTATCATTGAGTCCTTGAGTTGAGTAGTTCATGCCCATAATTCCTCATGGATCCTATGAGTTGAACTTTCTTAAGATGAGTAGTATCCTTGATTCCTTGAGTTCTGGAGTTGTTGAGTTCTTTATATGGTTATTTAAAACCTTGAATTGAGTCGTTCACGTTAATAAGTCGGCATGAACCCTATTTTGAGAAGTCTGTTACAAATATTTATAAATTTTTTTAAGACTTGAGTACTTGAGTATGGGGATGAGTAAAGTTGAGTTTCATTTTTTCCAAATGAATATTTTGGAAATAAGTATTTCCAAGAGTAAATGTTTTTACATTTAAAAGGAGGAGGAAACTCTGATTTCCAAATGAGTTATGAGGAGTTTTGAGTACTATCTCTTTTAAGTGAAATATTTTGAGTAATAATCTCAAAGTTGACGATGAAGAAATGTTTTTAAACATATGAGCTAAGTTATATTTTTGAAGTAGTATTGAGCACCGATATGGGGGAGAGTTCAGGCAACTCAAAGCCCCCATAAACCATGTATGCCAACGTGGATAGAAATGTTCATACTTTTTAGATGATTCTTTATTGCTTTTTAAGCATAGCTTAGAGGATCCACTTAGTGAGTAATCCTATACCCCGGTAAAGTATAGGACAGTTCTGGCAGCGTGGGAGAGACGCTGTATAATTACATAGCTCATAGTGATGGTTGTCGGTTAGAAAATCTCCCAAATGAGTTACTTTGTATTCTTACGTACAAACTTAGTTATCTTGTATTCTTAAATACATTGAGTTATTTCTACTGTTTTAAAAGCTTTCCATATATTGCATCTTTTATTGTTGCTTTATCCTGGAGTATATTGAGTTGAGTATCATTATTGTTGAGTTGAACTATGTTTCACTGAGTTGAATACCTTGTTATTGAATTGAGCCTTATTTCTTTGAATTGAGTTGAACAATGTTTCATTGTGTTTAGTTGAACTATGTTTCACTGAGTTGAGTACCTTATTATTGAGTTGAACCCTGTTTCATTGAGTTGAGTACTTCTGAGTTCAGTAGGTTTGAGTATCCCTTAGTATCCATGAGTATTTCTTGAGTTGAGTGAGTTTGAGACAAGGTAAGTATGTTTCCTTCGATTTCAGTTCAAGCTTATGTTATGCTTTAGATTTCCCCTTGCATGCTCGTACATTCAATGTACTGATGCCATTTGGCCTACATCATTTCATGATGGGTCATCAACAGGCTCTTCGTTGATACCACTTGTAGTTCGAGTTAGCTTTGGTGAGCCTCCTTACTTTCGGAGGATTCCATTTACTTTTCAGTTTTGTTAGGATGACGTGGGTCTTCTCCCGACTTCCATATTTTTCATTTAGAGGCTTCATAGATAGAATGTAGAGTTTGAGAAATCTATTTCATTTATTTTTTTAAATCTTTTAAAAACTTGAGTTACCTATTTCGAGCAAGTAGAATATACTATTATATTATGAGTTAATTATTTGAGTTTTTATGAAATTTAAATTCAGTTTTAAGCTTTTTATGCTTGAGTTAGTCTTCCGCTTGTAGTCAGCAAGGATGAGGGTTCGCTTGGGGACCACCAATGGTTCTCGAGTGCCGGCCATGTCCAAGGTGTAGACTCGAGTCGTCACAAACTTGGTATCAGAGCACAAAGTTCAAGTGTCCTAGGGTGTCTATGAAGCCGTGTCAAGTAGGATCTTATTTGTGGTTGTGAGGGACCCACTTCTATAAATGAGGGACTACATACATTTAAGAAAAGTTTTCCTTCTTTCATACTCTAAATTATGCAGTAGAGCTGTTTCGTAAGGAACTTATTCAAACTCGTGCGTTTCTCAAAATTCATTCGACTACCCATCATACTAGAGTTGGTTGAAAAGCAAAGTCAGTTCTTTATCGATGAGTTGTTCTTAGCAAAAGTCTTGAGGAAGTGAAGAGACCTCAGAGTGGATTGAGAGAAGCCGTGAGTGAGTTAAGTGTTGAGTTTTAAAGGAATGGACTCATGTTCATATAAATCATGCGTTTGAGGTAAAAGAGAGTTGTACTCTATTCCCTGAGCCTTGTTTCAGCTGAGATCCTTATGAGGGAGTATATTTGGAGGTTGGATAATATTTTCACCTGAAAAGGGTAGCATGAGCTACGAGATCATGAGCAGTAGTAGTGAAAGTGCCCGGAGTTAGAGGAATGTATGCAAAGGTTTAGTAATCTAAGAAAGTGAGATGGTGTTTTGACAAGCTATGTTACTATAGTCATGTACATAGTAAGTTGATAATGACGAGTTTTCGCTTATGGGTAGACTAAGAAGTGATGACTTGTGAAGATTCCATGATAGGATGTAGAGTAAGAGTTGAAAGTTAGGATGAGTTAGAGTGTGTTTTAGCTAGAAAGGAGTTTATGATGAGGTGTCATTGTGTTGGTAATGACCAAGTGAAAGTGTTGAATAGAAGAGCAGGAGTATTCATGAGGTGATAGATCTAAGCTAGGCTTATGAATTTTGAAGGGGGAAACACCATAGTATTCAGAGGATGATAGAACTATTTGAGAGATAATGTGCACTAATTGAGTAAATTAGTACTTAAGTTGTGAAGTGAAATGTGGTAGTGATTTGTGAGTATGGAGAGTGAGAGGTAAGAATTGACTACTTGTCATGACGTTTTAGTGGACGAGTGTTTCTTAAATTGTATTCGGTAGTTGTAAGTCAGTATAGTAGGCAAGCAATCATATTGATATTCGGGTTTAGTAATAAACAATATGCTTGAATTTGAGAAGAGTGTCATAATCAAAAGAATTGCAACCTGAGGCTGACGATGTTAGTATTGAGATTAGATTTGGTAGACTCGACATAGAGTAGGTGAGAAACTGAGACGTTTGCTGCATTTAGATTGTATAATTGAGTTGTCAATGTGGAATAGGTTCGTAGATTTTAATGTGTCAGCTTTAGACCTAAGGGGGAGATGATAAGATTCGAAATCATGTCAAGTGTTGAGAATAAGATAGTAATGAGTTCAAAGGAGTATGGGAGATATCTTTTCAGAGATCTTTTTTTTTGTAATGGAGTGATGTTAGAAGGAGAAGGTTAATTATCTTATCGTGATGATGATGGTGTGATAATTCCATCTAAGGTTATAAATGAGGAGGAAGAGGGGGATGAGGTTTTACTATAAGAAATAGTTAAATGAGAGCCCTTAGTTGTTTCCGAGTAGTGATGCGGGAAATTCTAGGTTGTATGGCAGAGATGATGAGAGAATGAGAACTTCTTAAGGAGCTGATTAGTAGGAGTCTATGGAGTTGCTATAGTACTAAGCTTGAATAAGGTGTTGTTAAACATTAGGTGGTTCCTGATATGAGCCCAATGTTGGTTAAATGTGGTGGTAAAGAGAAATAATTTTGGGATGATATTCCCTATTGAGGTACAGAACCCGAAACTTAGGATTTTGGGTTAAGCTTAGTATAGTAAGAGCATACCATTAGACTTAGTCCTTAGTAAGAGTAATCCTGCTCCATACCCGGTCCAGCCGTCATTCGAGGACGAATGATCCCAAGGGGGAGATAATGTAACACCCCAAAAGTTTTTTAAACTAAGACTCGAACCATTCTTTGTTGTGAGTAAACATTTACCGAGGAATTTAAATTTTTTTAAGTATTAAGGTCACTAGATCTAGCACCTTAAGTTCCAAAAATAACTAAAGAGAATTCATTCAAGTCATTCCTAAGTTCCTTTAAGTTTTGATTCAACTTCAAACGACCATAACTTTCATACAGGATGTGTTAGGTGGCCTATAAGATATCAAATGAAAGGTCATTGAATCCTCTTTCCAACGCCACAAAGTTTGTTAAGTTTTGAGTTTAGATGATGGAGATATGCCCATTTGAAGTCAGCCTGTCCAGTTAAGGAAAGTTCCTGAATTAGTGAGGGGTAGTTTGGTCTTTTCCTTACCACATCAGCTTAAAACATTTTTGGTAATATTTAAGGAGTCTAAACTGACTTAGATCATTTTTCATCATTAAAAATCACGCTTAGGGTTTTAGAAGAGAGTTCAAGAAGAGAAAATAGGAGAAAAGGAAGAACGATCAAGGTTTATTGCGAATCGAGGATTTGTTTCACCAAATCGAGGTGTGTAAGTTTTCATAATGTTGGGTTCGTTCACCCACACGCCAATCATGAGTTTCTTTTACGAATTTCATCCATAAGTTTTGATATATTGAGTTCTTGATGAGTTCTTAATAAGTTTCTTGAAGTTTGAATTTCGTTCTTTGATTAATGAGCTTTGATGAATTCTTGAGATTAATGTTAGTAGTTTGAGGGTTGTTTTCAAGTATATTTTTATATAATTAAGTTGGGTAAACGAATCTAAGGTAGTTGGAAAGAAACCATTCGATTCTAGTTGAAATAGTGTCAGAAAAGGAGCAAATAAAATTTGTTGGGTTTTCAAGGCTGGGGCTGGCGCGCCTCCCTGCTTGTGCGCCAGAAATTTTTCTCTGAAGTTCAAGGGTTGGCGCCCCGCACCACTCAGTGCACTAGGGTCACCTGCCCCATCCAGCTTTCAGTAATTCACTCTGTCTGAGTTCTTTTAAAATATACCTTTACTCCTTATTGATTCTAACTTCTCTAAACTACATCTAAACATCACGAGATCCTTCATATCATGAATCAAAACTCTTGAATTTTATAATTCAAATTCAAGAAATAGTTAAGAGTAGAGTTCAAGAAAGTCTTGAGTTAAATTGTGTATCCTTTGAGATCAACTATCGATTTGAGCTAAGCTTTCAGGAAGTAAGTATGAAAATGAGAAGAGTCATACACATGAGTTCTATACTGTTATTTAGACCCTTGAGTCGTGTCGTTCATGCCCATAAATTCCGCATGAACTCCATAATTTGAGTTTCTTTGAGAGGAGTAGTATCTTCGAGTTCTAATTTCTTGAGCAATGAGTTCTTAATCCTTTTGAGATTATATTCCTAATTTTTTTACTACCATATGTTATACATGAAGGTCCTTGAGTTGAGATGTTCATGCCCATAATTTTGCATGAACCCTATGAGTCGAACATTCTTGAGATGAGTAGTATCATTGAGTCCTTGAGTTGAGTTGTTCATGCCCATAATTCCGCATGTACCCTATGAGTTGAGCATTCTGAAGATGAGTAGTATCCTTGAGTTCAGGAGTTGTGGAGTTCTTTATATGGTTATTGAAAACCTTGAATTGAGTCGTTCACTTCCATTATTCGGCATGAACCGTATTTTGAGAAGTCTTTTACAAATATTTATAATTTATCTTAAGACTTGAGTACTTGAGTATGGGGATGAGTAAAGTTGAGTTTCATTTTTTCCAAATGAATATATGGGAACTAAGTATTTCTAAGAGTAAATATTTTTACATTTAGAAGGAGGAGGATACTTTGATTTCCAAATGAGTTATGAGGAGTTTTGAGTACTATCTCTATTAAGAGAAATATTTTGAGTAATAATCTCAAAGTTGACGATGAGGAAACTCTTTTAAACATATGAGCTAAGTTAAATTTTGGGAGTAGTATTGAGCATCGATATGGGGGAGAGTTCAGGCAACTCAAAGCCCCTATAAACCATGTATGCCAATGTGGGTAGAAAGGGTCATACTTTTTAGATTATTCTTTATTTCTTTTTAAGCATACCTTAGTGGATCCACTTAGAGAGTTGTCCTATACCTAGACAAAGTATAGGACAGTTCTGCCAGCGTGGGCGAGATGATGTATCATCACATAGCTCATAGTGTTGGTTGTCCGTTAGAGAATTTTCCAAATTGAGTTATTTTGTATTTTTACATATAAACTTAGTTATCTTATATTCTTAAATACATTGAGTTATTATCTACTGTTTTAAAAGCTTTCCATATATTGCATCTTTTATTGTTTCTTTATCCTGGAGTATATTGAGTTGAGTATCACTATTGTTGAGTTGAACTATGTTTCACTGAGTTGAATACCTTGTTATTGAGTTAAGCCCTATATCTTTGAGTTGAGTTTGACTATGTTTCATTGAGTTTAGTTGAACTATGTTTCACTGAGTTAAGTATCTTATTATTGAGTTGATCCTTGTTTCATTGAGTTGAGTACTTCTGAGTTGAGTAAGTTTGAGTATTTTTTAGTATCCATGAGTATTCCTTGAGTTGAGTAAGTTTGAGACAAGGTAAGTATGTTTCCTTCAATTTTCGGTCAAGCTTATGTTATGTTTTAGATTTTCCGTTGCATGCTCGTACATTCAATGTACTGATTCCATTTGGCCTGCATCGTTTCATGATGCAGATACAGGTAACTAGGGTCATCAACAGGCTCTTTATTGATACCACTGAAAATGCAGGATTACAAGAGAAAAGATGAAACATCACAAAAAAGAAGTTCTCCAAAATCTTCACATGTTTTTTATTTCATCTCATGCTATTCGCATTCTTGCGTCTCAATTTGAGAGCTTCGAGCAATACGCACTAATTTTTCATTCATGTGCAATACGCACCAGTCTTTCTTTCATGTGCAATACGCACTAGTCTAAATTCCATGTAATACACACCCGTCCTTTATTTATGTGCAAAACTCATAAGTCTTTTTTTCATGTGCAAGACGCACCAGTCTAAATCTCGTTCAATAAGCATCAGTCTTTCATTCAAGTGCAATATGCACCAATCTAAATCTTGTGCAATATGCACTGATCTAAATCTTATGCAATACGCACCAGTATTTCCTTCATATGCAATACACACCAGTCTAAATCCCATGCAATACACATCGATATTTCATTCATGTGCAATACGCACTAGTCTTTCTTTCATGTGCAACGCGCACCAGTCCTACATTCACGTGAAATACGCATCAATTCTCTACTCATGGGCAATATGCACCACATGCATATCCTGGGCAATACGCACCAACATTCATGTGCAATACGCACCATATTCATATTTTGGTAATACACTCAATCTTATGTCAACCCACAAAGACAATACGTATCATTTGAAACTCTCAGGGCAATACACCTCATTTCTCCTTTTCTTTCTAGAGTTATACGTCCTAGTTCAAGATTCTCATATCTTTCTTTTTCCTAAAAGAAACACATCCTATTCGGGTTCTTCATTTTGTGATCTTGAGTTTTGAGTTTCTGTAACACCTCGCTATTCGAAAGAACAAGAATTAGCAAGAAACTGTTATTGGAAATAATCAAATTTGGAAAGTTTGATAAAGTCAAGCTAAGTATGAGTTTTGGGTCAAATTCAAACGATAATAACTTCTAGATCAGGATGACTTATCGTAGGAAAGATCTTTGAATTATCTTTCCAATGCCACCGAGTTTGCTCATTTTTGAGTTGGTATGAGGGAGATATGCCCATTTGAAGTCGGGTTGTCTAGATAAGGAAAGTGAAAACCGGATTTTAGGAGGGTATTATGGTCTTTTCACTACCCAATTAATTAAATTCATTTTTGGTAATTAAGTTGGGGTCTAAACTGAATTGGTTCAGTTTACGCTTCATAAAATAAAGTTAGGGTTTTGAGAGAAGACAAAAGAAGAGGAGAAAAGAGGAGAAGAAGCTAGGAATCGTCGTGTTCTTGAAGATTAGCTTGTGGATTTCTCCAAGGGTTGATACCTACGAGGTATGTGAGATCACATAGCATTGGGCTCGTTCACCCATGCGCCAATCATGATTTAATTCAGCGAAATTATATTTTTGAAAGTATAGAAATTTAGTTCTTGATGAATTTTGTTGAAGTATCTATTGGGTTCTTGATTAGTTGTTGAGGAGTTCTTGATTTAAATTCATGAAATTAGATGTCGTTTTGAGTAGATTCTTGCATATTTTGGTTATGTAGTCGAATATAAGTGTTTGGGGAAAGAACCAATCGAATCTAGAGGTTTAGAGTTGAAAAACGACCAAGGAAATTCGTCAGATTTCTGGGCAGAGGTCTGGGCTGCCGCGCCAGCCAGAGCGCCCCACTTTGGGGTCTGTAGTTTGGGCTCTGGGGAGCCGCGCCAGCCAGTGCGCCCCAACCCAGACCATGCAGTTTAGGCTCTGGCACCCCGCGCCACTCAGAGCGCCAGGAATTCCAGGCCTTCCACCGTTTCCCACTTCTTTCCGTTTGAGTTCCCTTGAAATGTGCCTATGTTTTCTAGTTGATTTCTATACTCTAAGGTACGTCTAAACATCATTAAATCACCCATAACATGAGATCATGAGCCTTGAATCTATAATTCAATTCAAGGAAAGTTAAGAGTCAAGTCAAGTCATGAGGAGTTCTTAAAGTCTTCCAAAAGTCTTTTACAAATGTTTTAACTTTGTTTTAAGACTTGAGTTTTAAGTTGAGTAAAGAGTAAAGATTGAAGTTCATTTATTCAAAAGAGTATATCGGGACTATGTATTCCCAAAGAGTAAATTTTTTCACATTTAAACAAGAAAGGAAACACCGATTTCCAACAGAGCCTTTGAGCTAGTTTTTTTTTGTCAAGAGTAAATGCTTTCACAATTAAGCAAGAGAGGAAACTTTGATTTCCAAGAGAGCCTTTGAGCTAAGTTTTGAGAAATTATCTCAAATCACAGAAAGAAGTTAGTTTTTAAAACATATGAGCTAATATATTTTGGGAGTAGTATTGAGCACCGATATGGGGGAGAGTTCAGACAACTCACAGCCCCCATAAACCATGTAGCCATCATGGGTAGAAAGAGGGTCATACTTTTTAGATGATTTCTTAATGCTTTTATCATAGACTAGTGGATCCACTTAGTATTCAGTATCTATACCCTCGGCAAGGCATAGGACGGCCCTGGCAGCGTGAGGAAAAATGTTGTATCATCACATAGCTCTTACGTGATGGTTGTCAGTTAGAGAAACTCCTACAGAAGTATTTTGTATTCTTATATACACATAATTAATTGTATTTTTATATACAAACATAGTTTATATTGTATCCTTGTATATAAACTGAGTTACTACTATATTTCTAAATAAACAGAGTTGTTATCCATGTTTTAAAAGATTTTCTTTATATTGCATTCATAATATTTCTTTATATTGAAATGAGTTAAGTTGAATTGAGTTGAGCCCAAGTATGTTCTTTCAGTTCCTTTCAAGCTTATGTCTTGTTTTATAATTCCCCTCGCATGCTCATACATTCAATGTACTGATGCCTTTTGGCCTGCATCGTTGATATGATGCAGATACAGGTAACCAAGATCAGCATCTAGCGCATCGTTGATTCTAGTTGAGCTTCAGAGTGGTTCGTGAGCCTCCTTGATTTCGGAGGACTCCTTTTATTGCTTTATCAGTTAGTTCATTAGGATGTCGTGGGTTTTGTCCCGATGTCCATCTCAGTTGTTAGAGGCTTCATAGACAGTTAGTTGGTGTTAGTTCTTGAGTCTTTCCATTTCAGTTATGCTCTAGACTTAAGTTGCCACTTTGGCCAGTGAATGTTTAATTATAATACATTCTCAGTTATCTTTGAGTTTTCAGTTTACTTTTAAAGTACATTATGTTGAGTAAGGTATTCCGCTAAGAGTTAAGCCAGGCCAAGGGTTCACTTGGGGCCAACAATGGTTCTCGAGTGTCAGTCCCACCCAGGGTGTAGGCTCGGGGCATGACAAACTTGATATCAGAGCCCAGAGTTCAAGAGTCCTAGGGAGTCTATGAAACCGTATCTGTAGAGTCCTAGTTATTGGTGTGAAGCGCGCCATATCTATAATTAGGAAGCTGCAATATTTTAGCAACTATCTCACTTCTTTCATACTCATTTCGTGCGATAGAGTATACATCTATAAAAGTCTCTTTCTAACTTTTGCTTGCGCGTATCTTTCTGGTCATGCCTCCACGAAGAGCTTTCTGAGGTCGTCCCGCTAGGAGAAATGTTGAACCACAGGATCAAGGGGTACCAAATGCACCAGAAGTGCAACCCTAAGGAGAGGTCACCAATGCTGAATTCCATGAAGCTATCCGGATTTTAAGTCAAGCTGTGACCAATCAAGTTTGACAGAGAGAGAATCGTCAGGAAGTGGCTGATACTACTAGGGTCTGTGAGTTCTTAAGGATGAATCCTCCAAGCTTCGCTGGTTCAAGTGTCACTGAGGATCCAGAAAACTTTATGGAAGAGCTTCAGAAGGTCTTTGAGATTATGCATGTTGCTAATGCTGAGAGGGTGGAACTAGCTGCATACCAAATGAAGGGTGTCGCTAGAATCTGGTTTGATCAGTGGAAAGAATAAAGCTGAAGGTGCACCACTTGTGAGTTGGGCTTTGTTTGAGGAGGCCTTCTTGGGGCGTTTCTTTCCCCGAGAACTGAGAGAAGCAAAGGTACGAGAATTTCTCACCCTTAATCAGGATTCTATGAGTGTTCATGAGTACAGTCTGAAGTTCACACAACTTTCCATCTATGCTCCGAAGATGGTTGCTGACATGAGGAGCAGGATGAGTTTATTCATTACTGGGTTGTCTCATCTGTCAAGTAAGGAAGGCAAGGAAGCTATGGTGATAGGGGATATGGACATAGCAAGGCTAATGATCCATGTGCAACAGGTTGAAGAGGACAAGCTGAGGGATAGAGAAGAGTTTAAGAATAAGAGGGCTAAGACTTCAGAGAACGAGTTCGGGAAGCAAAACATTAATGTGAACCGGTCTTCCTTCCAACAGAAACAAAAGGGACATGCTCCATCATCTGCTAATGCACCTGCACCAAGAAACGGAGGTGAGTTCCAAAATCAGAATTCCCAAAATTTCAGAGCTAGACCTGCGCATTCTCAAGGTAGTATGGCACAAGAGGGTACTAAGAGTCCTGCATGTGCTAAGTGTGGTAGGAGCCACTCAGGGGTGTGTCGTGATGGCTCCACTGGTTGCTTCAAGTGTGGTCAGAATGGTCATTTTATGAGAGAGTGTCCTAAGAACAGGCAGGGAAATGGTAATAGGGGCAATAGAGCCTAGTCTTCTTCAGTTTCTCCACCAGACAGAGCTGCATCTAGAGGAGCTACTTCAGGGGCAGGCGGAGGATCAAACCGTCTTTATGCTATCACTAGTCTCCAAGAGCAAGAGGATTCGCCAGATGTTGTCACTGATATGATCCAAGTCTTTAACTTTGATGTTTATGTTTTGCTAGATCCAGGAGCGAGTTTATCTTTTCTGACTCCTTATGTTGCGATGAATTTTGATGTTCTTCCTGAGTAACTTCTTGAGCCCTTCAGTGTTTCTACACTTGTTGGTGAGTCTATTCTAGCTAAGAAGTCTATTGTCATTGTACCATTTCCGTCAATCAAAAGAGTACCATGGCTGACTTAGTTGAGTTAGATATGGTAGATTTTGCTGTCATTCTAGGTATCGACTGGCTTCATGCCTATTATGCATCAATAGATTGTAGAACTCGAGTAGTCAAGTTCCAGTTATAGAGTGGAAGAGTAGTTCAGCAGTGTCTAAGGGTCATTTTATTTCATACCTTAAGGCGAGGAAGTTAGTTTCCAAGGGGTGTGTCTATCACTTAGTCCGAGTTAATGACTCTAGTGTTGAGATACCTCTTATCCAGTTAGTTCCAGTAGTTAAAGAGTTTCCAGAAGTCTTTCCAGATGATCTTCCTGGAGTCCCTCCTGAGAGAGAAATAGACTTCGGTATAGATATTCTTCTTGATACTCATCCTATATCTATTCCGCCATATCGAATGGCACCAGCAGAGTTGAAAGAGTTGAAAGATCAATTGAAAGATCTCCTAGAGAAAGGTTTTATTCAACCAAGTGTCTCACCTTGGGGTGCTCCGGTCTTATTTGTGAGAAAAAAGGATAGTTCTCTTAGAATGTGTATAGATTACCGTCATTTGAATAAGGTTACTATCAAGAATAAGTATCCTCTTTCAATAATTGATGATCTCTTCAATCAACTTCAGGGTGCCACTTGTTTTTCAAAAATAGACCTCAGATCAGGCTACCATCAGAAAGTAAGGGAATGTGATATTCCAAAGACAACATTCAGGACCCGTTATGGTCATTATGAGTTTTTGGTCATGTCGTTCGGTTTAACTAATGCACCTGCAATGTTCATGGACCTTATGAACAGAGTATTCAAGCTTTATTTAGATATGTTAGTTATCGTATTCATTGATGGCATCCTAATCTATTCGAGGAGTGAGGAAGACCATGCTAGTCATCTCAGAATAGTTCTCCAAACTCTAAAGGATAGAGAGTTGTATGCTAAGTTCTCTAAATATGAGTTTTGGCTTGAGTTTGTGGCATTCTTAGGCAACATTGTTTCCAGTGATGGAATTAGAGTTGATACTCAGAAAATAAAGGCAGTGCAGAATTGGCCTAGAGCCACATCTCCAACTGATATTAGGAGTTTCTTGGGGTTGGCTGGATATTATAGAAGGTTCGTCGAAGATTTCTCATCTATTTCATCTCCTTTGACTAATTTGACTCAGAAAACAGTTAAGTTTCAATGGTCTGAAGCTTGTGAGAAGAGCTTTCAGGAATTGAAAACTAGTTTGACTACTGCCCCAGTATTGACCTTACAAGAGGGTACGCAAGGCTTTGTTGTATATTGTGATGCGTCCAGAGTTGGTTTGGGTTGTGTGTTAATGCAGAATGGCAAGTTTATAGCTTATGCCTCCATACAACTTAAGGTTCACGAGAAGAATTACCCAACCCATGATCTATAATTGGCTGCCGTAGTATTTTCTTTGAAAATATGGCGTCATTATCTTTATGGTGCTCATGTGGATGTGTTCACCGACCACAAGAGTCTTCAGTATGTGTTTAGTCAGAAAGAGCTTAATCTCAGACAGAGAAGGTGGTTAGAATTACTCAAGGATTATGACATGAGTATTCTTTATCACCCAGGTAAGACTAATGTTGTTGTTGATGCCGTGAGTAGATTGTCTATAGGTAGTACCACCCATTTTGAGAAAGAGAAGAAAGAGTTAGCAAAAGATGTGCATAGGCTTGCACGATTAGGAGTTCGACTAATGGATTCCACAGAAGGAGGAGTGGTGGTGATGAATGGGGCTGAATCATTATTGGTGTTAGAAGTGAAAGAGAAATAAGACCAAGACCCTATTTTGCTTGAATTGAAGGCAAATGTTCATAAGCAGAAAGTAATGGCTTTTCAACAAGGGGGAGATGGTGTATTGAGGTATCAAGGCAGGTTGTGTGTACCAAGGGTGGATGAACTCCAAGTGAGGATCATGGAGGAAGCTCATAGCTCCAGATATTCTATCCATCCGGGTTCCACACAGATGTATCGTGACTTGAGAGAAGTGTATCGGTGGAATAGTATGAAGAAAGGTATTATTGAGTTCGTTGCTTAATGCCCGAATTGTCAACAAGTTAAAGTAGAGCACCAAAGACCCGGTGGTATGGCTCAGAATATAGAACTTCCAGAATGGAAGTGGGAGATGATCAATATGGACTTCGTTACTGGGTTGTCGCGGTCTCGCTGGCAACATGATTCTATTTGGGTGATTGTTGATAGAATGACTAAATCAGCCCACTTTTTGCCAGTAATGACTACCCATTCAGTAGAAGATTATGCTAAGTTGTATAATCAAGAGGTAGTCAGACTTCATGGGGTTCCTGTATCAATTATTTCAGATAGAGGTGCAGAATTTACTGCACTATTTTGGAAGTCATTCCAGAAAGGTTTAGGTTCAAAGGTGAATTTGTGTACCACTTTTCATCCTCAGACTGATGGACAAGCAGAGCACACCATTCATACTTTAGAGGATATGTTGAGAGCTTGCATGATTGATTTCAAGGGTAATTGGGATGATCACCTACCTCTCATAGAGTTTGCTTATATCAATAGTTACCACTCTAGCATCCAAATGGCTCCATATGAGGCTCTTTATGGGAGAAGACGCAGATCTCCTATTGGATGGTTTGAAGTTGGTGAAGCTTGGTTTATAGGACCAGACTTAGTTCATCAAGCTATGGAGAAGGTGAAAATTATTCAAGAGAGATTGAAAACTGCACAGAGTCGTCAGAAATACTACACTGATATTAGGAGAAGAGACTTAGAGTTTGAAGTAGACGATTGGGTATACTTGAAGGTTTCACCCATAAAGGGTGTTATGAGATTTGGTAAAAAGGGGAAGCTTAGTCCCCGGTATATTGGTCCTTATAAAATATCCAAAAGGATTGGCAATGTGGCTTATGAGTTGGAGCTACCACAAGAGTTAGCAGCAGTTCATCCAATGTTTCACATCTCTATGTTGAAAAAGTATATGGGCGATCCTTCATTGATTTAACCAACTGAAGATATCGGTATTAAAGATAGCTTGATTTCTGAGGAGAGTCCTGTTCAGATTCTAGACCGCCAGGTTCGCAAGTTGAGAACCAAGGAACTAGCATCAGTCAAAGTTCTGTGGAGAAATTATTTTGTTGAGGAAGCTACTTGGGAAGTTGAGTAGGATATGAAGAAGAGATATCCACATCTCTTTGCGCCCAGAAAAATTCCAGATCAAGGTACTAATTCTCTTCTTAGTACTCTTTAACTGATATACTGAATGTGTTAGATTTGCTAGTTGGGTGTTTGAGCTAGATATTAGATGTTACACCTTAGCCTACTAAGATTAATCTCATTCGAGGAGGAATGTTCCCAAGGGGGAGATGTTGTAACATCTCGCTATTTGAAAGAACAAGAATTAGAAAGAAACCGTTTTTGGAAATAATCAAATTTGGAAAGTTTGTCAAAGTTAAGCTAAGTATGAGTTTTGGGTCAACTTCAAACGACCATAACTCCTAGCTCAGGATGAGTTAGGTGTTCTACAAGATACCGTAGGAAAGATCTTTGAATTATCTTTCCAACGCCACCGAGTTTGCTCATTTTTGAGTTCGTATGAGGGAAATTTTCCCATTTAAAGTCGGGTTGTCTAGATAAGGAAAGTGAAAACCGGATTTTAGGAGGGTATTATAGTCTTTTCACTACCCAATTAATTAAATT
>JAJONR010001976.1:0-26613 GCA_029582245.1 Solanum etuberosum | reverse complement strand
ATATATATATATATATATATATATATATATATATATACTAGTGCTTCTTGCTTTAGAAATATCTCCGGGAAGAACTCTGTCAATCACTCCATGAAAGAACTATATTGTAGATGTCGTAACTTTCTATAATGTTTGTTCCAATGCTTGTTGAAGTGTTTACCATGTCTATCCCAACATTATAGTTGTGTGGGGGTGCTAAGGTTGTTTCTGATTGGCCAAAAGATGTCATTTTGACACCCGATGAATGGTGATTGGTTCTTGAATTTGACTGAGACTATCAAATTATTTGGACACGTAGTGTCATCTTGTTCGTCTTGGCTAACTAGTCATCGCAGCACGTGACATCAATTTGGGCTTCAAGATGTAATGCGTAGACCTTGGATTTGAATTTATTAATAAATGAGCTAATTAATTTGTAAAGTTTAAATTAATTAATCAACCCAAATGAACATGAAATAATTTCAAAATTTTGTATGAATTTAATCCAATAAGATCTATACCTCTACATGTAGTAAATATGATATAAATAATTTTAATTATCAAACATATCATTCACAGAAACATCTTCACAAGAACAAAGACTCTTTGATGATTTAAAATTATAAAAATCATAAAGTTTAAGTAGGGGTATTCAAAGTTTTGATAAAAATCGATCCAAATTGAAAAATTGAATCAAATCGATTAATTAAATCGGTAGTATTTGGGTTGCTTATGATTTTATTCAGAAAAAATCGAAGCAATAATTGAACCGACAAATTATATATATATATATATATTATTTTTATAAACAATTTTAAAGTTCTTATATATGTTTTCATCAAAATTTATTTATAATTTTCCTTCTAGGTCAAAATAATGAATTTTGGAGCTTTATTTATAGTAAACTTAATGATCGAAAGTTTTGTAATGTAAGTCCTTTAAACTAAAAAAAATTGAATTGATTGTTGTCGTTTTTTTTCATGTTTTGAAAGAATTGTTTCATTTATTTTTTGTCTATGGTTAATAATCGAATAACCGAAAAAACCGAAACCAATAAATGTATATTATATTTGATTTGATTTTGATAATTTTAAAACTGATTAAATTGATTTGATTTTAATTTTTACGAATAACTGACCTAAACTAACCGGTGAACACCCTTAAGTTTAAGTAGGAATAATAAATTAAGTTAGGACTGTCAGTAGAAGAGCGATCAAATGTACGATTATGATTTTAAAATTATAAGTCTTTATATATAGAAATAAAAGAGCCATAAATCAAAAAGAACATTAATTAATATTTTATGAGATTTTCTTGAGAGACACATGACACACTGAACAAAATTTTCCACATATTTAGAGTCTCCCAATAATTTTAGGAGTCCTTCACGTACACAACCTTTTAGGATTCCTTCACCTACACAACCTTAGGTAGAGGTAGAATTCCTTCACCAACACAATGTGGTTACACAAAAATTTCCATATATTTAGGAGTCTTGCCAATTATTTGGCACGCATTTTCTTTCTTTCTTTCTTTCTGGTAAATTAAAATACTTAAGATTTTTCTCTAAAGACAAAAGGGTTGTTTGCCTTGTGACCGCAAAACTCTAAAAAGCTTGTTTTCTTCGCTAGGGATTTGGATATTTGTAACTCTGATTCTACCGAACAGAGTATAATGCCCTGCAAAAACTTTTCAGACTCTAATTATCCTTACACCATGACTTCAGATATACAATTCTCTCTTTTCTCTATAATTTTTAATTCTAACACTCCATATTCAACTTTTCTCTATAATTTTTAATTCAGGTGATAGATTCAGTACTTTGCCAAGAAACCTTATAGGGGATATCGTAAGTCTCTTGCCTCTTCACGATGCAGCAAGAACTAGTATTTTGTCCAAATATTGGAGATATATTTGGGTCATGCGTCCCAATTTGCTCTTTGATAAACTCTTCTGCAATAAATTACTAACATCTTTCAAAGAAACAATAAATGAGATTATCCTACAACATGTTGGACACATTTCAACCTTTTCTCTAGATGTTTCAGGAGTGGATTTGTTTTCATATGCAGATATTGATAGATGGATGCGTTATGTCACCAAAAATGGTGTCAAGAACCTAATCCTTGACCTTCCAGATAATACTACTTATAAACTGCCTTCTCATATATTTAATTCTACCATACTAACATATTTGAATATCCACAACTGTTTATTCAAACCACCAAATTCTTTTCTTGGCTTTCCCAATCTTATAGACCTCAAAATGTTTAACATAACCTTTGTGCCAACCCAAGAGTTTTGTGTTATTAAAGTCCCCCGTCTTGTCCGTTTGGCCTTGATATACTGTAAAGGTACTCAATACCTCGACATTGTTGTCTCATCTATGTTGGAGTACTTGGCTATTCGTGAGAGTCAATGTAATCTCAACCTAAATCAATTTATCAAGTGCAAAAAGTAGACACAATTAGACCTTGTGGTTGATAGTCCAATACCTGCCGATGAAAGATCAACTTATCAAAAGCTTATTTTTAGCCAGCCTACACTTAAGGAACTTAGTTTTTGTTCATTTATCCTTGAGGTAAGAATCTGACTTGGATACTTTTGAGGTTGTATACAACTGTTCATATTCTTATTTTTGTTTTTTGCTCTAAAGCTTTTGAGTACAGTTACAGTTACAAAGGGGCTTCCTTTTACACTCAACTCCTTGTGGTATCTAAGGATGTCCGTAAACTTTGGCCAAATCCATCAGATTTCTTATACACTCGAGTTACTTAATAGTTTCCCCAACTTGATGAAACTTCATATTTTGGTAAGAAATGGTACATGTTATCCGGTCTTTTTTTTATTTCATGTTTAAACATGAGAAACTAAAATGTTGTATTTCTTTATACCATTAATTAGACAGGATGTGATAGAGCTGATGCAATTATGAAATCTCTGGACAGGCCAACCTGTTTGGACCGACCACTCGACAAGCTCACACCTATCATTATGTATAATTTTGGGGTTCACAAGTTGAATTGTTTTTCGTAAGGCTATTGTTGGCTCATTCTCCATCTTTGGTTAAGATGATCATTAGTCAGTGGAAAGCCTTACTGGAAAGTGAAAAAAGAAATATCACCACAGAGTTGATGTGTTCCCCACATGCATCTCCGGAGGCACATCTATTGTATGTGGCAGATCTTAATAAGTCAGTTTATCAAAGCTATTCTATGTGACAAATGCACTTTTAGGATGTTAATAAGTCAGTTTATCAATTTATTTGTGATTCGATGCTAGTAAGACTCATTGATTCCTTCTTTTTGTTGAAGAAGGATTGAATTGACAGAATTAGTAAAACATGTGAGGTTGCTTCAATAAATATGTTTAGTAGATGTTAGAAGTTCAGTCTGTGTTGATGTGTTATAAGATTTGCTACTGTCTTTATGCATTTCTACCTTTTTGGTAACCATGGATCAAATGGATGGGGAAAGAAAATGGGAACATTTCAAAGTATTATGAATGATCGACGTAGAAAAACCTTATTTATAGATCTCCTATGCTCGAGGTACTTCATATCATATGCTTCCCGTAAGGTATGAATTTACGTGTCGCTTTACTTGGATATCTTATATTCATGTGAGTCTAATTCTCTTTATTTGCTCTAAGATTTTGAGTGTTGACGCAGTTCCCCTTATGCTCTGCTCTACTTGCAGCGTCTATAATAAAAAATGTAGATACACGAATAATTTTCTCGATATAATGAAGATTTTCTCCAATTTAAATGAACTTATTGAGTCAGACTCTTTATGTTCTGCATTTAATTAAGATTTCCCCCAATTTAAATTAACTTATTGAGTCAGACTCTTTATGCCGCAAATTACATTTTTTTCTTAGACTATAGCTATATAACCTAATACTTATAAGCTAAATGTTTGTTATTTTGTTTAATTTTCCCTAAAAAATAATCGATCTTGATATTTTATATTGCATTTGTGTTTAACTAATTATTTTGTTTGTGATCTCAATGAAATTAACTAATCCTAATCGTTCTAGAAAGAGTGTTGATAGACAGCTTTTTTCTCCTCCATTACCAATCCCTCATCCTTCAAATTTCAGCAGTAATTTTGTGTTAAAAGAATGAAAAATGAGTAAAAATATCACATTTGCAAGTCAATGAAATTGCCTAATCTCAGAATGTGCTATTTTCTGTTCATTGTGCTGCGATTGAGTCCTCCTCAAATTCTTTATCATCATTATAGGAAAGTGGGAATGACGGCAAAAAATAATAATTTGTTGGTCCCTCAAAATTATACTAACATATTTACTCCAACAATTAATACAAATGGTTTAATTTATTCCAAACTAAGAGATGATCTTATGATGACTATGAATTATAATATGGAAGAGACCTTTTCCAAGATTCTCTATTCTCTATGCCATCACCTCAAATTATTATGGCATAATTGTGTTGCATAAAGTTCATGTGAATTTTATTTTCAAGTTATGAGCTGATATATAATTTTTTTTATTTTGTTGGATAATATCTATACTTGAAAGTTACTAGAATAATTGAAATGAAGAGAAATGATAATTTTTGTTAGATCATTTTGCATTCTTTAAAGGTTGAAGACTTTGTTTTCTTATTGAATGCTAACGTATTATAGTATTGGAACGCAATAAACTTGACAACAAGATCATCTATTGATGTTAATTAGGTGTCCAAACGAGTTACAAAAGGACATTTGGAACATTCCATGTGTGGGGTGCTTGGATTATGATTAATAGTCAATAATAATTGAAGAAGTTTAATATATAAATTATTTCTTCAATACCCACAAGATATATCTTTGATGTATTTGACATGGTAGTTGATTAGACCGCTAATGTAATGATCAGGCTATAAGCCTTGATAGAAATATTGTGTAATTTCGTGAAGTAGTATCACTTGAAATATTGTGACTTTTCATGAAATGAAGTATATGTTATAAGATAACTTTTGTATAGACATGATCATTCCTTGATAGATGAATTGGTGCGTTGGTCTATAAATAGTAAATCTTCTAATGATAATGATAAAATCCCTATAAGTTGGATTTGTAACATGTATGAAGGTGTCATAAGTTTTGCATCAAAATAGGCTTGAATTCCATAGTGAAATAAGAATATATTTAGCATATAAATGCTTGAAAAGAAATGGAATGGTTGAAAAATATGATTTTGAAATGTTGTGGCCACAACTGATGCAACCATTCTAAGCTATTGAGATAATGACACTATCTGTGATATACTTATGTGAAATATTTGTTTATGATTTATATTAATCTTTTAAAGTGATTGGAACCCAACTTTGAGTTAGTATACCCTCTAACAATTATACAAATTCAACGGGTAATAACAAGTTACTTTGTGTTGCTAAAGCACAGTCTTCTTTTTAGAGCCTTGATTCAAGTATACTGCATACTGTTTATGTGAGAAGTTGAGGAGTTATTAAATGCTTGAAATAACAGTGGCATAGTGACAAACTTTATAGTGCAAACTGTTACACGGATGTTGAATTAATTCTTAATAAAATTAGTAAATGTCTACAGTAACAGAGACATAACAAATAATTTCATCTACATGTATATTGAAGTGGTGTCGTGTCACGATCCAAAGTATACCCTAGGCGTAACATGGCGTATAGGACCCCGAGAGGGCCTACACAATCCACTTAGCATACATAAACAAGATAATAGAAATATCAAGATATTTAAAAGATAATTCATAATTTGATAAAAATGAAGCGGAAGTCTACATATTCTCAAAAGCCATCTATTACATCAAGATTGATCGGGACGTAACCCTGCTATCATGTACAACATCTGAAAGTAAATACTGAAAGCAATAAAAAGGTTCGGTTCTCGGAACATGAGGACTCACCACTACTCAAAGTAACCAAAGTGACCTCTAGCCATGGGGATGCGGAATCGGAGCGTCGGACCCTACATTTTAGAAGAATGTAGGCAAGAGTATGCGTTAGTACAATAATGTACCAAGTATGATAGCAATGCATAGAATTTACTAAATCATGCTAAAAGGACATTTTCATAAACAAGCAAAGACCAAGTTTAAAACATAAGATAAGAGATTAGAACATAACCATGATCATGGTCAATGCAAGTAATATCATCTTTGAACACATGTGAGATACCTTTGGAAGTAACCTTAGTTCATCATTATTGTTGTGAGAAATTAGCCTTAACTGACATAGAGACCATGTGAGCTACAACATGGAATCCGGTGTTTTCCCCCATAGCGAAAAGAGGAGTTCTCACTTGCCAAGGTAAGAACCATGAATTTATAGCTTAAGTGGATCCACTAGCTAATGTCTATCTAAGACAACCTATGGTGGCACATAATTTATGGAACACGGGTAATCGCCACTTGTCCACTCGGTACTAAGCATAATTTCCACGGAATATTCATTAATCATATTCATCTTATCTTTTAAGGGTCATGGGTAATCACCTCTTATCTTATCATGATGGGGACATGGGCAATCGCCTCTTGTCTTACCATTAGAATAGCTCCTAAAATCTGATTCATAATTTAGTTGAGAAATCCTTTCAACTCTAAGAATCCTTTATGTGAGAAAACCTTTCACATTCATGTATTAAGTAATATGTGAGAAATCCTTTCACAACAATCAACAACAACATTCATGCTTTACTCTCAAAGCAACATATATCATATTTCACCAATTTCATAAGAACATGCATATCTTCATAAATTCATCTTTCATAGTTCAAAATCCATTTTCGATCATCATAGCTTAGAAAATACGGGTTAAGCATGGGTTCATGAGATTCATCTTAAAATCATGGAATTATATCAATTCATGCATAATAATTCATAGAACAATCTAATAAATCAACATTGAAAGAAACCCATGACATGGAAGACCCTAACTTCAATTGGAGAATTCTAACTTCAAAATTGGAGAATTTAGGAACTCTATGGAGGGAAGATCTCTATAGATGAAGACTATCATACATTGGAGTTCAAAGCCCTCAAGCAATGGAGGACTAGAGACTTGTTCTTGATACCCTAAGTTGACTCTCTCTTCTTCTTTTAGAGAGAGAAATATTTGGGGAGGATGAACTTGTTCTTCTTTTAGGAATTTGAGAGAATGAATTATGAGATTTTGGGGGTAAAAATGTTTAAATAGGATTTCGGGTAAATTGACATAGTATTGGGCTAGAATAATTAGGAAAAGACCCAAAAATCCTTAAAAAATATAATTTCCGACCTCACCAACGCCCAGACCTACGATCCGTTGGTCAGACTACGGACCGTCCTGGTTGGTCATGGGTGAGATCAGAGATCACTGATTTTGGACTCCCAATGACGGACCCATGTACGGTCCGTGGGTCCATATACGGGTCGTACATCTCGACCGTGGATCCCAACTTATGGTTCTAAGATTTCTCTAAGTCTGGGACTCACCTACGAGACCTACCTACAACTCGTGCATGGGACAACAAACCGTCCTGGTGAACCGTATGTAAGTACTGAAACTTGACACTTTTGAAAAAAAGTTGAACTGGTCACCCACGGAGCTACTTACGGACCGTGTGTCAGTCCACGGGCCGTTGGTGGCTCCGTTGGTACTGGCACCAGATCCTGAAAAGCTGAAACTTCCTATCTTTGAATCCGAGGTGTTACAATATCTCCCCCTTGGGAGGATTCGTCCTTGAATGGGATTCAAGACATCATATGGAGGGTAGGGGCTTAAACCTAACAACCCAACATGAATGCAATCACTTAAGTGCACATATCCGAGGAGGAAACATCAACTCTAAGCTAAAGCATGTTCAAAATATCATTTCATAAGGTCTATATGCAACTCATACTAAATTGCACATAAACATGAAGAAATAAATCAAGTCAACTCTTTTTCTCAAAATTTTAGCTTTTCATGAACATGCATAAATGAGGAATGATGGGAATATCTAAGACACATGACACCAAAAGAGTAAACCACGAGGAACTAAATACCTCAAGTTAGAGTAGGGACGGAGGGAAAGAGATGAGGATAACGGGATATCATATCGGCATCGGCCTCCCAAGTAGCACCCTCAACTAACTGATTCCTTCAAAGAACTTTCACGGAAGCAATTTCTTTGTTTCTCAACTTCTTGACTTGCTGGTCTAAATCTCAATCGTAACCTCCCCATAAGAAAGATTCTCCTTAACTCCCAAACTTTATAAGGGTACTATAGATGTCGAATCTTCAACACATTTCTTCAATAAGGAGACATGAAAAACTGGATGCACCAATGCCAAGTCATTAGGCAATTCAAGTTCATAAGCAACCTTATCAATATGCCTCAAAATCTGGTATGGGCCTACATAACGAGGACTAAGCTTCCCTTTCTTTCCAAATCTCATTACACCCTTCATGGGTAAAATTTTCAACTAGACCCAATCAGTCACATCAAATTCAAGATCTCTTCTTCTAACATCGGCATAGGACTTTTGTCGACTTTGAGTCGTTTTCAACCCTTCTCTAATAAGACTAACTTTCTCCATAGCCTCATGTACCAACTCGTGACCTATCGAAGCAACTTCACCCACTTCAAACCACCCTATAGGAGATCTACACCTCCTACCATATAGAGCCTCAAATGGAGCCATACAATTATTTGAGTGGTAGCTATTATTATATGCAAATTCAATCAAAGGAAACTGATCATCCCAATTACCCTTGAAGTTAATTACACACACTCTCATCATATCTTCCATTGTTTTGATAGTACGCTCTGCTTACACATCGGTTTGCGGATGAAAGGTCATGCTAATTTTAACACGAGTACCAAGCCCCTTTTGGAAAGACTTCCAAAATTGAGAAGTGAATTGGGTACCATGATCGGAGATGATGGATAAGGGTACTCCATGCAACCTAACCATTTCCCTCAAGTATAACTTAGCATAGTGACTTTTGCCACGAAGAGCTTCTTGCTCTCTAGGTTTGAAGGCGGCAATCTAGCTTCTATTGAAACAAAACGAAGGCCAAGTAAGAAACCCTGACGGGGATAAAATGAGACAATTTTGTCATTCGATCAACTATAACCCAAATCGAATCATGTTGTCGCCAGGTGCGAGGTAACCCAACAATGAAGTCCATATTCAAATCTTCCCACTTCCAAGTAGGTATACTAATATCTTGGGACAACCCTCCCGGTTTCTGGTGCTCAACTTTCACTTGTTGGCAATTAGGGCACTTAGCCACAAATTTTGTAATATCCTTCTTCATCCCATTCCACCAATAGACCTCCCGTAAGTCACGATACATCTTGGGTGCTCCCGGGTGAATAGAATATCGAGAACTATGGGCTTCTGATAAGATTTGTTCTCTCAAGTCATCTACATTGGAAACACACTAACAACCTTGATAACAAAGCACACCATCTCCCCCTTGGGAGAAGGCCTCTACAAACTTTTTAAGCATCGCTTCCTTCAATTCAACCAAAGTCGGATCAAGACCTTGTTTTGCTTTCACTTCCGACACAAAGGATGATTTTGAACCATTTTTGAACCACAACACCACCTTTGGTAGAGTCTACCAATCGAACACCCATTCAGACGAATCTATGAACATCTCTAACCAACTCCTTCTTACTATCCTCTATATGAGCAACACTACCAATTTTCAATCGACTAAGAGCATCCACTAACCACATGTTCTTTACCGGGGTGTAGAGAACACTCATATCATAATCCTTTAGTAACTCAAGCCACTTTCTTTGGCGAAGATTTAGAGCCTTCTGATTAAACACATATTGCAAACTTTTGTGATCGGTAAAAACATCGACATGAACACCATATAAGTAATGCCTCCAAATTTGCAAAGCAAACACAACCGCCGCTAGTTCCAAAACATGGGTAGGATAGTTCTTTTCATACACCTTAAGTTGCCTTGAGGCATATGCAATGACTTTCCTATTTTGCATAAGGACACATCCTAACCCAATTCTTGAAGCATCATAACAATCAACAAACCCATCGGTTCCTTTCGGTAAAGTCAACATCGGAGCGGAAGTAAGTCTATCTTTCAATTCCTGAAAACTCTTTTCACAAGCTTTCGACCATATAAATTTGGCCTTTTTTTGGGTCAATGCCGTCAATGGAGAGGAAATCGACGAAAGCCCTTCCGAAAACCTTCTATAGTAGCCGACTAAACCCAAGAAACTTCTAATGTCCGAAGGGGATAAAGGTCTAGGCCCACTCTTTACCACATCTGTCTTTCTTGGATCTACCTCAATACCCTTTCCGGAAACCACGTGACCAAGAAAAGCCACGGACCTTAGCCAAAACTCAAATTTACTAAACTTTGCAAAGAGTTGTTGGTCCTTGAGGACTTGCAACACAATCCTCAAATGATCGGTATGCTCGCCTTCACTCCTTGAATATACAGTGTGCCTTTGATTATCATACTATTTTTTGTGCTTATTCCTTTCTGGTAGGCTTTTCATTGCTTCCCTTATTAGTTGCTATGTTTTCTAAACTTCTTTCTTCTTCTTTGTACTTGGATTTGTTGCTCTTGAGCCGATGGTCTTTCGAAAATAGTCTTTATATCTCCACGAGGTAGTGGTAAGGTTTGCGTACACTGTACCGACCTCTCCAGACTCCACATGTGGGATTTCACTAGGTATTTTAATGTTGTACTAATGTAGACCTTTGCATACTCTTGTTAGTAATGCAGGCCTTTGTGAAAAACAGAGTGAAAAGTCTGACTATTCCAAAATGTTGTGGAAACCTTTTTTGGCTTGCTGCATTGAGCTGTTAATATTTAACACCTAGAGTAGCATAAGCTTGCTTCTGGTGTGTACTGTTGCTAGGTAACTTTTGCATAGAAATGGTCAGCAAATCTGAGCACATCTGACTTCTGTCTTGAATTCCTTGCAGTTTATGGTTGGTAGAGTATGTTTCCAGACTAACGTGCATACAGTTTCACAGACATCTCCAGCAAACCGTGTTTTGTTCTGATACTTTTAAATTATTAGAAGGATACAAATTTTAACTGTTCTTTTGAAATTAAAAGTACATCCATTGGCTAACTAACTTTATAGCAAGAAACTGGTTTCTAAGTCTTAACATATTCAAATACACCAATTTTATTTTCAGTACAAGCAATGTTTTTATCCTAGATGTGATCAATTCCTAGATGATCTTGAGATCACCAATGTACTTTCTCCTAATCTTCTACTTTTCCAAAGTACTCAAGTGCTGATGATGTTGGATCGTTGAGTGACTAGTTGTAATTACTAATGTTAAGGGGAGTGATAGTACAGATTAGGTAGTGGAGATAAAGCACCTCAAAGAAAATTTTATGAGTAGTCATCATATAACTCAAAAGAGGAAAGGAAGCTCTCATAGACTTTGGCGAAATTTCCTAAAGCATTTGAATTTCTTCACTCTAAAGGGAAAACAAGGTATTTGTGAAATATCAGAATGATACATCTAAAATATATCTTATGCAATGACGAAAATTATTCCTTTAGGATGCAAATCATTTGAATATTGCAGCTGGTAATAATTGAACGAAGCCTAGAAGATCAAAACTAGTGATGCATAGATTGATATGGATGTTCTTATGAGGTGAGTGATGGACTGTCTCAAATTGAATTACTAAGGTTGGGTTTGGAGAATGGTCCTTAACTATGACAATCCTCCAATCTATACAAATTACATGTTGTGCGAGGAACTGTCTCAAATTAAAAATACTGTGGTTGGGTTAGATAATGGTCTCTCACTATAACAAGTCTATACTTCAAGCCTCCAAGGTATGCAACTCTTATGTTCCATCAAGGCATGCAACTATTCAGAACCTCTTTGTAGTCAAAAGTATGTTAAAAAAAAGACATACCTCAATCCCGCTAATGAACCTCACGCAAACCCGATGTTCAACAATTGATCTGTAGAGTTCGTCCTCAAAATATTCCTTCAAAGCTACTGAAACGTGTGCTTGAGATATATGGATTTGGATGATAATTTGCATGTTAATTCCGATAAAACAATGTTATGATCATAGGGATAGAGTAACAACTCACCTTCAATGTTTGGATTAAGCTCTAGGGTGTTTTCTCTCCAAGAAGATAGTCCACAAGGGAGGGGAAACAAAAATCCCGACCTAACACCTATTAATAGAGCTCAGTCCAAAGCTAACAGGGAAGAGCAGGTCTGCATGCAAAAATGGCCATCGCATTGAACCTGACACCGCGCCCCACTATACATCTCGGTGAATCTTAGTGCAATGGGCAGTGCACCTCACTAAGGGGGCGTTTGGTAGAGTGTATTAACAAAAATAATGCATGTATTATCTTTGTGTATTAGTAGTTCCTTGTTTGGTACATTTTTTCCTACTATGTATAACTAATGCACACTCTATTGTGTATTGAGGAATGTATTACTAATACCATGGATTTCTAGGTATTAGTAATGCAAAGAGATTTAATACACGCATTAACATGGTTAAAGACTCAATTACCCCTCAAAAATACTTTTACATATTTTCCACCATATTTTTGAAAATAGTCGTGGTTTACAGTCAGAGGCTTTGACTTTCAGTCAATTGATAGACGGACGGATAGTACAGTCCGTAGAAGCATGTACGCACTATAGAAGGTGTTCATGGAGTTGTCCGGTACTTATTTTCTCAGGGTTATTTGGGTCTTTCCTACTCTTTAATTCCTATACTATATCGTTTTAAGCATAGTTTGAATAGTATAACTAATTTCCCTAAAACCCTAACCACCCCATTCACCCTCATTCTCTCTCAAGTCTTCTCTCCCAAGGAAGAACAAGGATTCTAAAGTTCCAAGGGTTTCAAGTCTCCTCTTCCAAATTTGAATTAGGTTTTCATCAATTTTGTGGGAACTTCATCAATGGGTTCTTATTCACCCATTGACTCCTAAAGAAACCTTAGTTTCTCAATTTTGATTCTCGCCCAATTCTAGCGTTTCATAATTTTCCTATGGGTTCAATTTTTTTTAAAGTTTATTCATCCATTTTGTTCATAATTCAATATTTTGAATGATATTTTCATGAACCCATGGTATTCAAGTATTTTATGTTTATGAATCAAGCTATATGATCATATGCATGCATTATGTTCTGAAGGATTTTAATCAAGTATGCTTTCAAATAATGTATCAGCATATTTATATGAAATTATGATGCTTCCGATTGAAGTATTCCTCATTATGAAATATTATCATGATTTAGATGCTCTTGATTAATTGTCTTAAAGAGTATGTTATGAAATCATGATTTTGAAGGAGCTATTCTTATGACTGAGATTTTATGAATGATTTAATATTACTAGATTCTTACCGTTTTAAAGACTATGAATATGATTATGATCATGCATATTTTTTATTGGGAGTTTACTTAACACCGAGTTGGATTAGTGGCAATTACCCAAGTCCTAAAATTATGTAATGGTCCAAAAAATTCAATAGGTTGAAATCTTGAAATATGTGGCCTAGCCAAATTAGAAAAAAAAACTCATATATTTTGCATTGAAGTTTAAAGAAAATATATTTTATTACTTCAAAATTGCGAGAGTTTTTACATATCAACAATCATAAGGAAGAGATGAAAAAATTGATATATCATCCTATACAAAAAGTTTGAGTTAAAAAAAAAATCTAACGTCAAGAAGTGATTTGCCAACTCGTCTTGGATGTCTTTATCAAGTTTGCATCACCTCTTAATCAAACATCATCCCTTCAAATATTTTTATTGATCGATGCAACCATAAGTGAGCATCTATCTTTGACATGTGGGCATATTTTGAAGTTTGATTTAAGGATTTGATCATGTGACAAGTAGTCCTCTCCAGAACTAGCTAAATTGCGGCAAAATCTCTTTCTCGCCAAAGCCAAAACTACATAGGAAGAGACACAAAGCGTAATTTGTTGCCAAGATTCAACTACAGAAGAGGTTGTATCATGTATGGTTCGTCATCAAAGCCGCATCTATAAAAGAAGATGCACTAAATGTGGTTCATTGTCAAAGCCGCAAATGCAAAATAAGATGCTTCATGTGTGGTTTATCATCAAAGCCGCGTTTGTAGAGGAAAATTCACTAAGTGTGGTTCGCTGCTAAAGCCAAAATTACAAAAGAAGATGCACCAAGTGTGGTTCGTCATCAAAGTCGTAACTATAAAAAAAAAAAGATGCATTATGTGTGGTTCGTCATCAAAGTCGCGATTGGAAAAGAAGATGCACTAAATGTGGCTCATCATCAAAGCTACAACCCATGTGTCGTTCTTCATCAAAGAAAGATGCATCATGCGGGGTTCGTCATCAAAACCGCATTCGCAAAAGAAGTTGCATGAAGTGTGGTTCGTCTCCACCAAAGCCACAATCGCTAAGAAATTGCACCAATTATGATTAATCGTCAAAGTCACAACTATAAACAAAGATGCACCAAGAGGTTCCTCGCCAATTATGGATTACACTTCACATTTTTTTTGATATTGAGAATGTTTGCGGTCAGTCGTAAACCTGCAAAAAAAAAAAGTAATGTGTTTCACGGTGCCAATTGCACGAAGCTTCTAATCGGCATGAAAAAAAATTATGGCATATGCTCTCGCGCTCATCATGATGAATATAGTTGTTTTTGACTTAAGAGTTTTGTGTTCTATATCCATGTAGATGATGAAAAAATTCTCAATCAATAAGGAACTCAATAGGCGGCTCTTCGGTGAAGATGCAGAGAAGTGAACTCATGAATGTTGTCAAAAATCAGTTAGATCACCAACTTCAAAAAATAATTATCGTCAATTCACGAGGATTTTTATCTTGATTTTTGGATATGTTGTAGTATTTGATGTCTAGTTTCTATAGAATCAAGTCGCTCGTCATTCGAAATCTCCTACATCAAGATAGAGATGTTTTGGTGAGACTGCATAGAGCTGTAAAAAAGAAGACAGATTTGATAGCAAACTTCAAAAATCAATTCCCATCAATCCAGAAGGGTTTTGATTTTTAATTTGAGATATATCGTAGCCCTCTGAGTCTAGTTTCTGGAACATCAAACGAATCATGATTTCGATGTTTCTACAACAAGTTATGAATTTTCTACCGCAAGCATGCTGTGCTGAAAAAAGCGACGAAAATTGTGTTTGGTATGCCTCAAGTTGACAATCAACCATTGTAAGAGCATGTGTATTTATAGAAATCAAAAGTACATAAATTGTGTTCCTACAAATTATGTAAAAACCATATTTAAAACAAAATTATCGGAAATTTTCCTAGGAATCAAATTATGGTAAGTTTCTATAGGAATCAAGTTATCGAAAATTCCATTGGAATCAAGTTATGGAAAATTCCATTGGAATCAAGTTATGGAAAATTTCCATTAGAATCAAATATGGAAAGTTTTGAAAGACTCCATAAAAAAAATAATTCACGAATACTTCAAGCCTTGTCTTTAAAAGGTTCGACAAGTTAGACACCGCAACAAATCTCGAAGCACGGGGCATTTGTAGATAGTAAAATTTTATTGATAAATCCATATTAAATTTTGGATTAATCCATAAATTCATGATATATTGACCAAGTCAAATTACTGGTTAATAAAGCCGGATTAATATTTAAGTCAAAATATATGACTTAAATAAAGTTCAAATCATATTTGGGTCAGTCCATTAAGTCGACAAGACGAGCCCAACTCATGTTCTTCAAGCCCAAGGACCAAAATTGCTTGGACAAAAATATCCCTAAAACCCTAGCTCAAGTCTATATAAAGAGGTCGCCATAAGACCAAAAGAAAGAAGAAGAAGAAGAAGAAAAAAGAACACACAGAGAAATACATAGAGAATCCTTGCTCTTCAGTGGTGATCTGCAAGTCTTCCGCATACAAAGAAGTTTTCGCTCCAAGTGTTGAGCCGCAAGTATTCCATCAAATCAAGAACATCTGTGAAGAGAATAATTAGGAGATTACATATCTTTCCTTAAAGATTTTATAAAGATAGTAACCTTCACATAAATTCAAATACGAATATTGTTGTTTGCTTGCTATTTTTCTTTCCTGTTTGCTGTATTTCAGAATTGAAACTTTAGACGCATACACGGTCTCAATTTGAATGTCGGGTGTCGGGTGAGGGAGTGAGAAGTCGTGTCTTAGGTCAAGTGTCGAGGTTGGATCCCAATGGATCGTCAAGGTCGTGCCTAGATTCGAGTGTCGATTTCAAAGTTTCCATGGAAAACATCTTCCTATATTTAATTGTACTCCTTAATTATTGGTGTGGTGGTGAGTTATAATATTTCTCTTTAAATGCATTTTTTATCTTAACAATTTTACGTTATTTAAAAAAAAATTATACTTAATAATATGATATGCACATAGTAATTTTTTCATATATATATATATATGTATATCATTAATTAATATAATAAACACACGCAAAACACACACACTTAACTAGTTTATTATATAAAAGTGGGAAGTTCCCAAATGCAAAATTATATTACCATTTTACCCCTACACTAAATAAAAATATGATAATATATCTAATTAACTAAATATTAAAATTAACTAAATATTAAAATTAAATAAATATAATTATAAGATTATCAGCTTTTAGTAAGGCAATCAATACTACAAACTTTTAGTTTTCTTATGTTAAATACTAGAGCCAAACAGACGTTAACCAATTCCATTTTATCATGCCAAGAATTTAAAAGGTTGCAAAAATTTAATATACATTATTTTTTCTCTATATATATTTTAAATATTCACTTTCATAACTCATTTGTATTACATATTCAATTGATACTCTTAGGCCTCATTTGTTTTCATTAAGATTAAGGCATCTGGATCTGAATGCACATCTTAATATTAAGACGTGCATTAAGATTAAGATGTCAGAATCTGAATGCACATCCACATCTGAATATTATGATGTAGTTTCTAGGTTTGAACACTGAATCATTAAGATTATGTTTTTAATATCTGAAGGTGCATAATTTATTTATTTATAAAAAATAAGAATTAAACACTATATCAATAAAAGTTATAATCCAAACCCAAGATAACTTCTTTCAAAGAATTGTTTCAAAAATAAGATTATAAACCCACCTTAGAAAAAAATGATTTATTTACTTTCTCAAACAATTTTTTCTCAAGAAACAACGACAACTACTTCCAAAGAAGTTTTGACAACAAACGAATTGTGGCAAGAAGAGCTCTTCATAAATATTAATTCACCCAAGAATATTGTATATATTAAAAATATTAGATAAATACTTGTAAAAGATTGTGAAAACTTACTTATTCAAAAGAAAAAATAATGGTATTTTGTTGGAAAAGGAGTGGAAGAAACTTGAAACTTGCCCATAAGAGAAGCAAGGAAGAAGAGAATTTGTTTATGAAAGAAAACTTATTATTTTAATAGAGTCTGAATGGTATTAAGACTCTGTAATAGATCTGATTCATTCAGAATCATTAAGATCTTGTCACGATCCGGGCCTACACCCTGGACGTAACTGGCACTCAAAACCTTTTCTGATCCCCAAGCGAACCATTGACCTGGCTAGATGACTTACATGACACTAAACAATACGCGAAAGCTTAAAATAGGTGAACACTTAGACATTTAAGAGATTCTTAAAAATACTATCTTGCAAAAATACTTAACATGAATCATAACTTAAATAAAACATCCTGAGAAAACAACAGAAACATCTAATTCAGCCTATCTATGAAGCCTCTAACAATGTAAGATAGATGTCGGGACAAGACCCACAACACCTCCAATACTACTAAGCTGAATGAAAATGGAGTCTCCCGGAAGCAAGGAGGCCTCACCAAATACTGTCTGCGAGTGAATAGTGATCTCAACGAAACGCCTGTTGATGATCCTGAGCACCTGTATCTGCATCATAAAACGATGCAGGTCGAATGACGTCAGTCATTGAATGTACTGGTAAGTGATAAGGCTAGAGTAAACTTAGTGGCTTGAATGACTGAAAGCAACATAACTGGATCAAAACATGAATATGAAGTGAAAAATCATTTAAGCTTTACAATAAAATATACAATGAAAGCAACATGAAAATAATATACTTTACTTTGTGGGGAGTTTCTGTAATCGAAAACCATTACTATGAGGCTAGTAATGATACAAAGTTTCGCCCACGTTGCAAGGGCCATCCTATACCTTGCGGGGGTATAGGATGATATTGTGATTATGGATCCATCTAATAGGCCTTCTCAGAGGCGGTGAGGAATCACTTGAAGAATCAATGCTATCCTATCCTATACTGGCTACGTAGTTTTATGAGATTTCAAGTTATAAAAGACTCTAACCCAATTTGGTGCTCGATACTACTCCCAAAATAATCAATATAACATTATGCTCAATCACCCTTTACAGAGAAAGGGATTATTACTTTACTTTACTTTTCACTTTGCTCAGTCACCCTTTACAAAGAAAGGGACTATAACTTTTCACAAGTAATTTTCATTAAAAAAAACATCGATCATACTTACATATGAAACCCTTTGACTCTTTCTTAAAAGACTCTGTTCAAAACTTGAATTTAAAATGCATGCTTATGGACTTATCTTTCAAGTCCAAGATTGATATATAAAAACTGAAAAACTCTTATACTTTTATGGAACTCTTCTTTACTATCAAAAAAAGATAGTTAAAATCATTGTTTATTGTGATATGATCATTGATGAATCGGGAAATCATACTGCATAAACATTAATGGCATATTTAGATGTCATACTGCGTACACATTGATGACATACTCGATTGTCATACTAATCATGAATTATAGTTCTCTTCTCAATATAACGAAATGATATTTTTGGGACTACTTAGTTCCCTTGTACTCTTTCTCATATTCCTCCTTACTTTCTCAAAGCTCAGTTTAAACAATAATATGTTGTTTGAAAGATTCTCATAAGAATTCAATGAATACTCAAGAACAGGTGTCATGCTGAAATATAGTCATGAATGAATCAACTCAAGGACCTCAATAACAATATAGAAACTCAGTACTCAGAACTCAATAAAAGCTTTTGAACTTTTCTCTTAACTGTACTTTAATTTGAAATGTAAATTAAGAGATGTGATTAAGATATGTAGGAACTCGCAAGGATTAATGAGTGCTTTAAGAGTAGATATCAAGAAGAGAAGATGGGTATGATTCGAGGGAACACACATGGAAAGAAGGACAGAAAGGTAAGGGATATGGCGACCCTCGCACACTGAGTGGCGTGGGGCGCCAGCCCCTAAACTACTGGCCTGTGTTTAGGGCACACTGAGTGGTGCGCCGTGCCAGGCCCCAAACTACTGGACAGTAGTCCTGGTGCAGTGGTGGTGCGCCGCCCCACACCCATGCCCAGAAATCTAACGAATTTTCTTGCTCAATTTCAAGCCCTAACCCATCTATAATAGAATGATTTCTTCCGAACTCTCTTTGATTCATAAACCCAACACAAATTTATTGATATCTCACTCAAATTCTATCAAGAAACACCATTCATTCGCAAGACCCTCACCTCAAGAACTCAAAACCTCCATTGTTAAAGAATGAAGCTAAAACTCAAGAACTACTCAAAAATCTTTATATAAAAGATTTCATAAACAAATAAATGAAATAATTACATGTTTGGCGTGAGGACGAATAATTCCATCACTATGGGAAGCCTCACATATTGGAAAGAACAATATTCTTGGCGAAAATCACGAATCTTGAAGCAGGCTTGAAAACCTATCTTTCCTCCTCTTGAAGCCTCGCTCTTATTTCTCTAACAGTTTTGGAATGTGAATGGGTGATTAGAATCTGATTAGACCCTTAATTGGGTCAGGAAAAACGTTCTAAGACAAGTGGAAAAAAGGAAAATACCAAAATACCCTTTTCTAAAACCGATGAAAGGCCTTAACTAGAGAGGTGTCACTCAAACGGGCATAACTTTTTACTCCAAGATCAAAATTTAGCAAACTTGGCGGCGTTGGAAAGAGGACTCAAAGACCTTCCATTTGAAAGCTCGTAGGTCACCCGATTCTTAATGTGTTAAAAGATATGGTCGATTGAAGTTGACCCAATAAACATCTCATAGCAAAACTCATTCCAGAAGAAAGTTTTCAAGTCAACTTTATGCTAGGAGATTCTAGTGACCTTAACATCTAAGAAAATTTAGAATCACTCGGTACATGATACACCCAAATTACACCTCCCGAAAGAAGTATAAGCGGTCGTTGTCAAATAAAGAACCTAACTTTCAGGTTAGGGTCGATCCCATGAGGAATATGGTTCAGACTTAGGCTAACTTACGATTATCTACGTTTAGTTAAGTTATTTTTGAGAAAAGTAACAAAAAGGGGGTTTGTAAATAAAATAGCAGTTTGGTGATTTGTATCACTAAGTAAAAAGTAAGCAGGACTTGCAGTTTGAGATATCAATATGAGATGAAAACTAGGGCATAAGTGTTCCCCACAAGCTCTTCACGCAGTATTCCTAATAATAGTAACTCTACCCTAGTGTTAACATGCAAGGTTTATAAGTTAGGTATCCCTAAGTTATTGTTCCTCCAAGTAGGGAATTTCACCATGCAACTTGATCCGTCTACGGGTGTGTGCTTTACTAACCCTTGCCTTTAACCCCAGATTAGCCATCACATTATTAGGGTCAGGCTATTAGATAGCGGCTAAACTCGTCTAAATCTCCGTTGTTCAATCCTTTTCTCATTCATTACCTACTTGGTCCGACAAGTAAGAATGAGGCGAGTTCTAACGTTGAGCACTGCTAGAAACCATTCTAAATTAAAGGATTAACAATACATGCATAAACACTATTCTAGAATTACTTCATTATTAGTCACACATTGTTAATTGTTCATGGTTCCCACAACCCTAGTTGTGGATTTAGCTACTCATACTTGAGAATTCACAATTCATATTAGGGTTAATAAGATAAATCATGAACTTACAATCAGAATAGATGAATATCGTAATCTTGAATTGAAAATCAAAAGCAAATTGCATAAAACGAACTTCAAGAATTAAGTTGCTAAATTGTTTGCAAAATAATCCCAAAAGCCAAGAACAAAAGTCTCCAAAAAGGTCTAACCCTTAAAAATGAAAATTACAACTTGTTTTTATAGTAGCTAAGTCCTAAACAAAGTAGGAAAAGGAAATAAGGAAATTGTGGTTTGGACGTGGTTTTGATCGACGACAGAAACGACGGACCGTGGATCATCCTACGGTCCATGGTTCACCTCCGTGGGTCATCAGTTGGTCAAAATTCAAGGTTTTCAATCGACGGTTGCCACCTACGGTCCGTTGATTGGCCTACAGTCCGTCCTGTTCCTCTGTGGTTCAAGTACTTGAATTCAACTCTCTGAATCAAACGACGACCATTGATCGAAGGTCCGTCACTCAAGCTACGGGGCGTTGTTTGCCTCTGTGGTTCCACACTTAGTCAGACTTCCTTGAACTCACACCTACGCTTCACCACCTACGACCTGTCAACTGGAAAACGGTTCGTGGTTGGGCTCCGTCAACTTCCATTTCTGCTATTTCAGCTCTTTTCTCACTCAACTGCTCCAAACCTATTTCCTGCAAAAATTACATCAAAATACCATCATATCTAATAATAAAATTCCCCAGACTCGCACAAACTTCAAGTATAATGCATCAAAAATAGTTTAAACTCACAGTACATCAACACCCTCAACTTAAACTTGTTGTTTGTCCTCAAGAGACACACTAAACTCTAAACGATACTCATGTAGAAGAAAACACACAAACTCAAGCAATCATTTGGCTTTTTCTATCAACTCTTTCATGTAGTGCAAATCTTTGCATTTAGACACAATAAGATAACTCATGCGGATCAAAACATGACAGAGACAGACCAATAGATATCACAACATACACAATCAATAATCACCAACATACCAACTTTCCAACAAAGTAACTAGTGCCCTTACCACAAAGAATTCCTTTTTTTCTCACACAAAATCTGATATTTTAGCTCAAGGATTCAGTAAACACTCACGCTCAGAAGTGAATTCAAGTATAGTTAGTGCTCAATACCATAGGCTTGCCTTTATTTTCACTGCATTGACTTTCCAGACTAGTTAACCAGGATCATTATAGGGCTTTTTTAGCTTGTAACGTAGGCTCAGAGTCAGGTGTGGTACATTTGGGTATTTTAGTGACTTTTCTGCCCTCCTTGACATTACATTGGCCATTTACCTCTTTCCCCAACCAATTTTGACATCATTTTGTTTTTCGACTCTTTTCCTTGACTTATTTAAGCACAAATATGACTTTAACTTTTTCATTCTCTCTTCTATTTCCCTTTTTTTCATCAGTTATTAAACATTATCACTCTTTTGTTTCTTTTGGATTCAGTCACACCGTTTACTTATCTTTTCATCTTTTCCTTCTGCTATAAACAACTCTTTTCATACCCTTTTATTTTAGTTTCCTTCTTCATAGCCACCCTCAACTTATGTATTTTTCATGAGTTGAGGTGCATAATGTCCTAGGTAGGACCAGGGCCGAGATTAAGGTAACTTCTGAATTAGCCTCCCTCAACTTAGGCTTTTAGCCTAAGTTAAGGTGTATAATGTCCAAGAAGGGACCAGGGCCAAAATAGATTTTAGGGAAGGTGAGCTAGGTGTATTGAAAGAAGTGGTATTCATAAGGCTCAACCATTTGGATCGAAGGGAGCATTTATTTCTTTTGGTTGGTTCCTTTTAGGATTAAATGGACTTATTATCAACAACAACCTATGATCATTTCCCACTTTCTAGACTAGATTATCTTAGCAGGACCAACGAGGCAAGTTCTAGAATGGCACTTGGTATATACATATGCAACATCACCTCACACACACATGGCACATTGTTCCCTTATTGTATCATTGAAGCATCTAGTTCAAGTTCTAGCTTAAGTCATGCTATCATATCGGTTCCTATCATGTCATATGAAGATCCAACACATTCAACTCATTAATCCTACAACTATTGCACAATTTTCAAAATTTTGAAAAGGTATCAATTTTGATGCTCTTATGCCGTGATGCTTTCATTCTTTTAGTCTACTTCTACACTTATACACTTCTAAACATGCCAGTTCAACAAAAATGTAAAACAGTCCCTTGGGGAAAAAGAACACAGGCAAAAAAACCCCAAGGGAGGGTTATATGTTGGGTTATTATGAGTTGGGTTACTCAAACTTCACCCTACCACTCACAATACATTCACCCCACCCCCACGAAAAGATGGTGCAATTTCCCTCAATGCACAAAAATTAAAAACAAAGGGTGAAGAAAACCTGTGGCGCATAAGCGCCGAAGACCCATCAAGAAGAGGGTGGGTCTGGTTTCTCGGAACCCGCTGGAGCAATAATAGTGACGCCTTCAGTAGCGCCCTCATCAACAATGGGATCACCATCAGTAGTGACCCTCGAGCCTGATGGACCGACACCTATCTCACTGGCTCTCCGCTGCCGCAGCTCTTCCTCAAAGAGAGACTGTCGTTGGGCTGCCTCCAACTGCTGCCACTCTCTCTTCCTTGCCCATCGGCCCGCATCAGCATCAGTAGTGTGGTCAGAAGAGCGGGTGCGCTTCCCAGCCGCACGGGAAGGGTCAGGTACCGGTATCTCATCACCAAATAAAGCGCTCAACACTACTTCATCTGCCTCTACCTCAGGTGCGGGCTCAGGGACAGCCTCAGAAGGAGCTAGAAGAGCATCAACATCAGATCGGAACCTAGCCAACTCTGTTTGGAAACTATTTTTTAGAAGACTTTGATACTCTCTCTTCTTCTTTCGAATTTTTCTTCTTCTTGTTCTTTTTGTGTCTTTTTTTTTTCTTCTTGAAATGAAAGAAGAATGGATTTTAAATCGGTGTAGAATATGAAACACCCCACTCTTCTTGAAAACATAAGGGCCAATGTATGCAGACTTCTTATCTTACCAATGTGCCACCCAAGATGGCCAATGAAATTTTTTTCATTTCTTTTTCTTTTTTATTTTTTCAAGAGAAGACTAATAAAAAAAAATTGCATTTCCCTTTTAGATGATCCATTTTTTTTATTCATTAATTGAATAATAGTTAAATGGATCATCTGAAAATTTAAAATAGGCCCAATATATAGATCCATTTGATCAAGACCCAAAATTTAAAAGATGAATCAGCCAACTAAGAAAAAATTCAAACATCTAACCTATCTTGCAGATCAAACACAATGAATTAAGACAAAAAAATAAATTAAAATTAAATTCAAAGTAAAATTCACGCAAAACTTAACATGATAAAACTTAAAGAACACTAACAAAAATAATACATAATCCAGCACCAAAATGACTTGTGTGATTAAAAAAAAAGTTGTGATAGTGGCGGATTAGATTAGAGGGTGAGGAAAAAAAGATTGACATAGATTTTCGGGTGAATTGGGTCATCGGAAAATTTCATCGGATTTTTTTGACGGAGTTTTGACATAAAATTTATATCAAAAGATAGCCCTTGAAGAGCTCTACACATGTATGTAAAGGGTATAGGATGGGGATGACCGGAACTTTATAAATCTAAAGAAAAAAAATGATGATATGTGTTCGGTTTTTCTTAGATCTGTGAAGTTTGGCTAGAGATAAAGATAAATGATTTGTGGATTTGTGTAGAGGACGGTGGAAGGAAGAAGTGGTATAATTTTAGAGAGATTTTCCGACGACGGGGTGGTGGCCGGCGGAAGCCAGCCGGCGATGATGACGGCAATGATGATAGGTGGGAAGAAAGGGGAGAAGAAAAAAATACACAAAAATAGGGCCAAAATTCTGATTTTTTTTTAGTCTTTTGTATTTTTTGGTAGGGTCACATAAGAGCCCTTGGATCAAAATGTTATCAATAGTTGAAATTCAATCTTGACCATTGTTGTTAGACCAGGTTTAAAATTGATTGGGCTATCAGAATTGGGTTTAAATCAGCCCAATTCAATCAAATTGAGTCCGTTGGGCCAATTAAAAACAAATCAAACAAACAAAGCCAAATACAAAATACAAAAAAAGACCTTACCATATATTGTAGGATTAATTAAACACATAAAAAATTAGGTGTTCACAACATGATCCTCTTTGCTTGGAAACATGAAGAGTATTCAAGCAAAGAAAGTGAACGAAGTGGCTTATTTTTTTACTATTTCAAACTCTGTTGAAGTCGTTATGAAAAAGATGAACGAACGTTGCTTCAGAGGTTGTCTACATATCCTTGATTAAAAGGAAATCAGGTCAGTGTAGTTCAAAAAAATTTGATAGCTGAAACTATCGAACATTGTGGTCAGACGATCGTTTCTTATTGCTTGTCACCATCTAATGTCTATAGCTACGTAAAAGAAAAAGAGCTAGAGAACTATGCTTCTCTACATTATAGGGGTTACAAGGTTCCTACTTGATGTGTCTTCTTAAGGTCTTGTCTTGATCTTTGACTTGCTTTGTGCATTATCTCTGAGATTGATCTTGATGCTTTTTGGCGACTTGTGAATCATTATCAGGTGCATGTTTTGACTTGAGTTGGCGATTGAAACTGTCACACCCCGAGCCTACACCCTGGGCGGGACTGACACTCGAGAACCATTTATGGCCCCAAGCGAACCCTTGGCCTGGCTTAACTCTTAGCGGAAGACTTTACTCAACATAAATGTACTTTAAAAGTAAACTGCAAACTCAAAGATAACTGAGAATGTATTATAATTAAACATTCACTGGCCAGAGTGGCAACTTAAGTCTCAAGCATAATTGAAATGGAAAGACTCAAGAACTAACATTAACTAACTGTCTATGAAGACTCTAACAACTGAGATGGACGTCGGGACAAAACCCACGGCATCCTAATGAACTAACTGATAAAGTAATAAAAGGAGTCCTCCGGAAGCAAGGAGGCTCACCAACAACTCTAAAGCTCAACGATGCGCTGGATGCTGATCCTGATTACCTGTATATGCATCATAACAACGATGCAGGCCAAAAGGCATCAATATATTGAATGTACGAGCATGTGAGGGAAATTCTAAAATAAGACATAAGCTTGAAAGGAACTGAAAGAACATACCTGGGCTCACCTCAACTCAACTTAACTCATTTCCATATAAAGCAATAATATGAATGCAATATAAAGAAAAGCTTTTAAAACATGGATAACAACTCTGTGTATTTAGAAATACAATAGTAACTCAGTTTTTATGCAAGGATACAATATAAACTCTGTTTGTATATAAAAATACAACTAACTCTATGTATATAAGAATACAAAATACTTCTGTGGGAGTTTCTCTAACCGACAACTATCACGTAAGAGCTATGTGATGATACAACATTTTACCTCACGCTGCCAGGGAAGTCCTATACCTTGTCGAGGGTATAGAACCTGACTACTAAGTGGATCCACTAGTCTATGCTTAAAGCATTAAAGAATCATCTAAAAAGTATGACCCTTTTTCTACCCATGATGGCTACATGGTTTATGGGGGCTGTGAATTGTCTGAACTCTCTTCCATATCGGTGCTCAATACTACTCCCAAAATATACTAGCTCATATGTTTAAAAACATAACTTTTTCTGTGATTTGAGATAATTGC